>JANHGL010008534.1:190649-217382 GCA_024611195.1 Ceyx melanurus
GCCTGCTGCCTGTAATTCTTACCTCCACCATCTCGTGGTCACTACAGACAAGGGTGCCTCCTACCTTCACATCCTCATCCTGTTGCATGTGGATGGTAGATGCTGTCTACAGGTTACGTCATGAGGGCCAGATTTTCAGATGTGCTGAGCAATCAAGGTTCCGACTGCTTATAATGGGATGTGTTGCTGATCTGCATTTCTAAAGAAAAAAACATTTCAATTTCAGCATTTTATATCTGCATGGTTAACAACCTTGAATATTATCTCATTATTTTGGGAAGGCTCTAGGAACTTCAACTTCTCTTGTGCCCACTGAATGCTGCAGACTGAAAGAAGACAAAAGGACAATGTCATCCCTAGGGTAAGTGCACTGTTCCCAGTGTAACTGTCAAAAGGATATATCAATATCAAAGAAAGATACTCTCTTCTTCAGGTAGTTGTAAGATTCTGCAAATGATTACAATAATTTGTAATTGTGAGACCTTGACTACAAGGTGCTACTGAACGGCAGATCATCATATCTGGTTAGATTTTTTAGGCATTTCTACGATACACATTAAATTGATAAGGAAATGGACATTTTGAACACATTTTCAAATGTATGTGTCATTTCTGTGTCCTCTCACCTAGTTGGCAAAAAGAGACATATTCTTAAAGGATACTTAATGAGGTGTTACTATCCCAGTAAGTTTTACTAAATTTGTATGTATTTATTGATACACAATAGTTCTTAGATTTTTTATATTAAATAAATGCATTCCTAGTATTTATCATTGACTCTCATTCCTTTAGCTATTTGGTCCCTATTCAAACCATCAAGATAAAGGATTAGTCACCTTCAGAAGTATTTATTTTCTTCCATTTCTCAATTTTGATGCTGTCATTTAAGTAATATATTACTATACTCCTTCAGAAGAAAAGCTGCTAGCCATGGTACAGGGCAATGAGACAGGCTTTCACCATGCTGTTTGTGTTATAAAATCAGTAGAAAAATTATCAACATTAGTGGAAAAAAAGCATATTTAGACTAACAAAACAGAAAATAAGAAAGTTCCTGAAAAAAACTAGAGAAGCTCAGTAACTCCCTTCCTTTGCACGAGAACAGAAATTAAATCAAGGGCCTCCTTTATCTGTGCAACTGAAAGAAAAAACAGTTGTGCTCCAGGTTCCTTGCAGGATACATTTATAGTGAGGAACTGAATAATTGCAACATTTCTTTTTGAACACTATGTAGTAAGACATTATTTGTACTAAGAGTCTTTCCTGGAATGAGTACAGTTGACTACATTCTCTACAACCAGGACATGGGATATTTCATGACCAGAGTAGTTATCTGGAGAAGAGTGTGATATAAACACTGGATATTATTCAAATGGCCTGTTAACAAGGTTTCTTCTTCAGTATTTCAATACAATATAGAGATTAATAACCTTTGGATGTTTGAGCAGCAGGTCAAATAACTACTGTATTTTAATTATATGCATTTTATTATTTGAGATATGTATTGCCTATCCATCTAAATTATGGGGTTTGACTTTTTGATTTTTTTTTAACTTTTCTACAGAAATAGGAACATGTCCTTCTTGCCCTAGGTCAAGTCAATACTTGTTGGAATAAGGGAGGCAATAATTTAGGAGAGAATTATTCTAAATACCTTCTTCAGTCACTTTCTGTGCTTCACACAAGCATTCTTCTGCTGCTGTTTTACTATTTCACACCTGGCCAAGAAGCGGGTGCAAGAAACATGTCTCAGACCCAACCCTGAATGGCTGCCCATTGCCACTGATGTGTAGAGTCTCTCAATCTGTAAAGTTTAGCACTTTTTTGGGTTGGACCCTTAGAAAGTCAGTAAAATACCTGTCATTTGGGGTTACTTTTGTGAAAGGATTAATGCCTTAATCAAATTACTTGCTCGAAAGAAAAATTAGCAGATGCTGTGGCATTTCAAGTGTCCTTCAAAGCACCAGAAAAAATTCTTTATGTTAACTAAGATCAGATATCTGTGGTCCCTATTCAGCCTGTGTTTGCTGTTTGCATATTTCTGTGTAAATGTGTGTCTTACAATTAGCTTGAGGATGTGCTTACAGTTGCCTTTGTAAGTCCTCATTCTTGACAGTTTTACGGATGTTTGCACTAAGTAGCTTTTAGTGGAATACTGGTGAAACTAGGCACCTTGTTTTCCGTTTTTTTTAAAGGCCCTTGGTTCTAATACCTACAAAGACTAATCCATTTGCCTCAGCTAATCCAGTCTAAAAGTACTCCACTGCACTTGAAAGGATGTCCTGTGAGGAAAACATCTCACCTTGAGAATGGGGAAAAACTTGTTTTGGAGGCTGCTTCCCTCTGAAGCAGCAACTCCAACTGGATAATCTATTTAGCAAAATTAATTAGAGGGCCATGGATTGAGTTTCATGGCAAACTAAAGCCCAGCTTTCTCAAAGAAAGGAATTCATTGTTGAACCTTTGATGGTCTAAAGGAGAGGTGCATTCATATGTTTTGGGTAACTCCCTCATCATTACTAAGATAAAATAAAAAGGCTTTAAGGTTTCTTTCACCAATCACCCCACAAGTTGGCAATTATATAGGATTACTAGTATCCCATAGACCTCGGCTACCAACAGCTATTTTATTCACTCGTGTAATGCATTTTATGGTAATAACAAAAGAGCCGTTCAGGCTATTTTGTGGTCCATACAGATTTTGAAGGAGGGGGATCTCTTATTTTTGTTTGTATTTTGAGTGGGGGCAATGGGCAAAAAGGGGTTTGTTCTGCCAAGAGATTAGCATGAAAGAATGAAGTGAAATGTTTTGGTCTTGTTCAGTTCTAGTCTAATCAAGCCTACTCTCAAATTAATGAGCTCTTACCGGGGGGAACATCTCTTGATGCTGGAAGGCAGAAGTAAAGCTATGCACTTCTATTTCAAAAAAATGTAAAGCAATATCCTTTTTGGCTTCAGATAAAACAGTGAAAGAAGCATTTTTCATCTTTTAAAGTTTGATTTAATGCTACATTGGCTCACAGACTTTGTGTTTATTGGAGGCATTTTTCTAGAGAGCTGAACAAATTGACAATAATTTGAGGGTTAGTGTTCTGGTCTATTTTGGTGAATGAAAAGTGTAGGACAAGGAAGTCTAGCAAGGGAAAATAAATTCTAGTTATTTTGTGAAAGGACTTCCTAAACCTTCTTAAGGTCATACCAATCCTTCTTAAGTACCATCTTCTAATAGCCCTTCCCTGTTCTTTACTGAAGTTGTTCTGTGCTGCTCTGGCTAGCTATAGAAGAGTCATTCAGCTCTTGAGTGATGTTTCTTCCAAGAAGGGAGAAAACTTTCCTTAAAACATATTGTGCATGAATGGCACACAAGACCACAGTCCTCCTGGGCTAGGATAAAGAACAGGCACAGGTCTGTAGTGCCTGAGGGCTGTGGATCCTGGTGTTCTGGAATGACTCCACATGCAAGAGTTCTCTATGTGCCAGTGGATTCAAATCACTTTGAGGTATTACACACTGCTTGTAGCAAAACACATACATTTTCTACAATAACAATCAGAGTTTTACACTACCAAAAGTTAAGATTGGCAGATCTCAGACCTGCACAGTAGGAAATGCCCATTGAAGTCTTGTGTGCAATTGTCATTTGTCCTTTTCTGTGCCCGTTATAGAGCTATTATGAATTATCTCGATGCATGCTATTTTTCTCTATTTAGCATAAAGTGTATCTAGGACTTACCAAAATCATATGTGGTTTGTATTGTCTTGTAACCTCATAATTTCAACATCATTTTCAGGTCTTATTTACTGTTCTCTATTTCCAAGAACAGTACTGAACAATGTTTAGTAGAAAAAAAGGTGTGTTCATACATTCTTTGTGTTATATATAAACAATATAACTTATTGTTACTATAGTTTCAGAATATTCCTCTAGTATCAGTTAATCTTTACAACATCCCCGTGAGATAAGGTCTAAAAGAATTAAGTCCAAACTTGTCATATTTTCTAACGTGAGCCACATAAAGGCTGATTAGCTACATATACTGCACTTTGATAGGACAAAAGTGGAAATGTACAAGCACAGAACTCATTATTCCATCTTAGATGAGAGGTGGGGGGTTTCTGTTTGTTTTTGGTTTGTTTTTCTGTTGTTTTTGGTTGGTTGGTTGGTTGGTTGGTTGGTTGGTTGGTTGATTGGTGGGGTTTTTGGTTGGTTTGTTTGTTTTGACTGGCTGGATCCTTCTAAGTTTCAGGGGAAGTTAGAAAAGGAGAAATTCACTAGAAATGAAGTCATACAGGAAATTTCCTCTAAACTATTTAATTAGCATCATATTGGAGCTCCCTAGTGTACTCTAGGAGAAAGTCAATGATTCTGGTCAGGGATTTAAGTCTCTCAACCTCACCATCATCTGTGTTCTTCACCAAGTTATCTGCCTCATTTACTGTCTGCATTCCAGCTCCTCGGTTGTGTAAGGCAATGACCTGGGTAATAACATGCTTCTTCAGAATAAACCATGATTAATTTATTTAATATCATTCTTAAAGAGTGTTAGGGTCCAAAATGCCAGATGCTACAATTCAGTTCTTTTAAAGTTTGCAGGTAAAATACACTTGGGTTATTTATTTTTTAAGACGAAAAAATTAAAAAAGCAGGGCTTCCCATTGGTAGAAATGCACTGTTTTACCTACCCAACCAGCAAGACTGGATTTTGAGAGAAACAAGGTATATCTCTGCCTTTCTCACTAGAATAGGAACTGGTATCAATAAATGTGCAGCACTTTTTCTCCATGGATGGGTGATGAGACAAATGAGTTTGTCAGATAGCCTTCAAGGTGGCATACAGAAGTGGAAAAACTGGCATTTAAATTTGGAAAGCGATCTAATGGCCTCACCACAGCCTGCCTTTTCCTTCTCTCTAGTACCCACCATTATCTTCATTTTGTCTTCAGTGCAGTGCAGTAAGTTGAGAGAGTTAAAGACTCCTTGCTCCTTACATCATGAATAGTCTTTATCAGATTCAAAGAGTGCATGTAAATGTGTGGTCTTATTGTTAAAGCCATTGTCTTCAAGATCGATATGGTGTTCTCAAGACTTGAACATCTTGAGAATGTGCAGTCAGCCATGTTCAGTGATTTCAAAAGTTATCCTTTAAAAAGCTGTATCCTAGTCCCTGAATGATCTCTCCAGCTACTTTTCAAGCTCAAATTCCAAAGGAAAACAGCACTACAAACTTCTGGATTAAATAGTTGCAAAAAGTGTTTTAAAGTTGTTCAAATACATTTTTTTCTCCATGTTTCATCCCTTCAAAACAATAGAACTATTTTAGCTAGAATGTTTGCCTGGAGAGATGGTAGGTGCCCCATCCATGGAAAGATTTAAGGTCAGGTTGGATGGAGCTCTGAAGAACCTTATCTAGTAAAAGATGTCCTTGCTCACTGCAGGGGGGTTGGACTAGTTGACCTTTAAAGGTCCCTTCCAGCACAAAGAATTCTATGATTCTATATTCAGGCAGAGGAATATACCCAGCATGGAAAATTCCTATAGAGACCATTACAAGGCCTTCTTACCAACTGCTTGTAATTTTGCCAATGACTAAAAGGAAGAGATAGGTTGCTAGTACTCAGAAAACAGAACTTTTTCTTAGTATATGAAAATGTGGTGGGCCTCAGTTGTATTTTAAATAAGTGTTTTTACACTTATAATGAACTGTAAAGATGGAAGGAAACAAGGAAATATGTATGAAAAAGTCATGGAGGTTTGTTTTTTGCTTTTTTTTAGTTTGTTGGTTTTTTTTTTCCCCAGGAAGAATTGCTATGCTCAAGCATCATGACTTCCTGAAGATCAAGACAAAGAAACTAGAGCCTGAAAGCTCAAGGTGAGCTGTCTTCTTCATGGGGTATAGAGCAGCGACTGATTTCAGACAAGGCATGTTGGCAGAATTTAAGTTTATGAGATGTAAAAAGGGGTACAGCAAGGCAGAACCAGTGCCAGAACGAGCTGGGAACAGAAACCGGTGCAGCCTGTCTGCAGGCCAGCATGAAGGTGCAAACATTTGTGGGAAGTGGCAAATCAAAACCAAAATGTCTTTCAGCTAAAAGCCTCAACAAAATGCAGCGAGTGTTCTTTTCAAATAAAGCCTCCTCTTATTTATCTACTTCAGCCACATAAGCTTTTAATTAGACCATATGCATAGCTTCATATTCAGCTCCCTGAGACTGGAAAACTCCAAGAAAGCTTTTCCAAAGTAAAGCCATATCAAGTTGCCCTTGCTCACAGCGTGCCCTTCTCTAGAGAAAGAAGCAAAATTAAGGGTTCAAAGCAGATGACAAACACTAACACACCTGAAATGGCTTTGGGACTTATTATTATTGCTATTATTATTATTATTGCTATGTCTTATAGCAGTCAAATGCATTTTAGCTCAGAGACTGACTCAAAAAAGAAAATCCATCTGGAAGTACTCTCACTTCTTTCTCCTTATCTACTTTCTCTTTAGATGCCATCTAACACATTTTCATTGCTTTCTTTCATGACAAACCTGAATCATTCATACATAACAGTGTCACTCCGACTAGCAAAACACCTCTGGCTCAGCTTGCCCTGTAGTCTTTTTATGAGGCTGTCTATCACTCCACAAAGTTGGCAATGATGTGTGGACTACCATGGATCTGTTTCTGATCATATATTCCAGCTATACTGCAAATGAGAACTCCTAATATGGGGCTATCAGCACACAAATTGCTTAAGCCTAACAATGCCACATGAAGAAGTGTAAACAACTGGAATCTGCTCCATTTAAGAAATGCATAATGCTTGCATTGTGTTCCCAAAAAGAACAACTGAAAGGATCTCATTTCTGGATTTCTAAGCTAGTCCATTGCCAAAGCAAAACAGGAAAGCACACAAAAAAAAAGGGAATGTTTTAATGCATCCACTGTCACCACTTCAAACTGGAGCAGGATCACAGAAAACTCCAGTACTTGGAAAAATAAAAATTTTTGTCCTTGAAATTCTCCCTGTGAAGTAGTTTTGGGAAGACTGAGAGGACTGAGAACAAACAGTAAATAGAAAAACATGTCACCAAGTCAGATCCTGGGTTTATTTGCAGAAACAAATGAAGGTGCAGCTGGAAAACTGATCATCCTATGAATATTACTTTTCCTCTAGCTACCACAGCAGAGAACACTGTAGTGCAGATTGGCAGTCTTAGCTACAGTGTCTTGGTTCTTGGCTCTCTCTCCCCTAGATTAGACACTTTCCTGGCCATAGTTTTTTTGCTAGATTAAATGTGTAGACTTCTCTATATTTTTTCTTCTGTTTCCTGATCACCTCAAAACATTGGCAAAGAAAAATGGCTTATTCGCATATGACAAGGTGTGGAAGTTTATCCTCTTTCCTGTCCGAATTCTTTAGGAGAGTACTGGTGGTAAAAGAAGGGAGCATGCATTGAACCTGTTGTAAGCTGATGAGATCCAACTCCAATGACTGAGAAAGGCATACTGTTTTTAAGTCACTTAGATGGCACTAGCAGAAATTTAATTTGATGCAAACTCACCAAGATATTTGGATTTACTTTCAGTGCATAGCCCTCATTTGTGTATTGTCTTTCCTGTGATGCTTTTTTCTTACTAGAGGTGAAGAAAAACCTGAAGGAATAAAGAGCATTATTCCATACCTACCTACAGGGAAGAACTGAAAGTTGAGATACTTTCAAGACAAGTTCTCCTTTTTTAGCAACATAAGAAGGCCACCTATTTTTCTTTTTTTTTACATTTTAAGAAGACTGACATAATTCAGTAAGTATAGTACTCAAAACCAGAATGGCATCCATAACACAAGATGTAAAGCTTGAAGGACCTGGCAAGAGCACAAAGAAAGCACCTTTGAGGGATAAAAATGTCCTCATTTAATAAGGTTGTTTATTTGGAACTCTGTTGTTTTGTTTTTCTTTTGCTATTTTTGGTTGGTTTTTTTTTAATGACGTGATGAATGTTATCAGTCACATCAACTTGGAAGTTAATCTACATCTCCTGTTCATAAACCATTCCTGCAATGTACAATCTCAGATATTAAATCTGCACCATAGGTTTCTCCAAAAATCCTTTTGCCATCCTTGGATAAACATGTCCCATTTTTACTCTAAGTGATCACTCTGCAAGAAAGAGAAGAAAAAATAACCTTGTTTCATGTTTATTGCTTCTTTTTAGTGGAGGAAACCTTGGAACTCCACACTAGTGTGGTCATGCCAGTTTTCTGTACATGGAAGAGGTTTACTGGCTTGGAGCAAGATCTCAGAGGAATATTCAGTTATCTATTTCAATACTGATCCAGAACTAGCCTAAGAATCTCCTCAGGAAAATGTAGGCAGTAGTTTCATGAAGATGGTAATCTGGTGACAGACAGTGACACTTGGTCTGCTCTCCTCAGGACTTTACTTGTTGTGGTTCACCATAAGTATACTGCTTCTGACAAGGTTCACTTGAGGACAATTTTCTTGTGACCCACCATTCCTCACTTGTTATATAGTGTGAACAAATTTGCAAAGAAATGGTAACAAAAGCATTCTTATTGTCGTTAGCAATCACAAGTTGTGGCCTCAGGAGGAAATGTTACCTTTAATGTGCATTTTTACTTCTGTAAAATTCATAAAGTCTCATGGATGTATTTAACAACAAGGCACTTCTTGCTAATTAATTGTACATAATTTTCAAACAGCAAAACTGAAAACAAACATGTTGAAGTCAAGAGAAGGAAATGGACAAATGTAGTCTCTGACATTTCATCCATCAAGTATTGAGTCTGGAAAAGTTTTCTGGAAAATATGAAGGGCAGCATTTTAAATAAAACAAAACAAGTGAAATTAGAAACCAAAAGACTTTAAGACTTAAGGAAATGTGCTGCTTGATGAATCAAAACTGTTTTATTTTTGGGGAATCACTTTTTCACCAGTGATAATTTTTATCCTGAACAAAATTAAGCAGGGAATTGAACTTTCACAGCATAGAGATTTGGGGACTACAGCAATTATATAATTCCCTTTCAGAGTAAAATTTATTTGCTTTCACATGGAAAACTTTTGCTTTGACAGAAATTAAAAGTTGTGTTTCACTCATGGCTGTTTTCTAATATAAAGTAATATAAAATATATTCTCAATTTTTAAAAACAAATTACACCATTTCAAAATAAAATACTAGATCTGTTGTGTTGTGGTTTTTTTTCAAGTATGGAGTTATTATTGGAACATTATTAAACTTTTTCATCACTTTTTTAAAAAGTATTTTTTCCCAAAAGAAAGATGAGCTCAGAAAGTTCTTTTTTTTAAAAAAAAAAAAAAGTTATTATTTTAGTGCTACTGCATTTTACTGATGGAAAAAAAAAAATCCTTCTCCATCAAAGCTTTTTTCCAATGAACACTAGTCCTGAGTCGAGTAAGAGCATGTCTGAAAATCTTTCAGATGGAAGATTTATTAGGTATCATTGGGGGAAAAAAAGCTCTTCAGGGCCAAATTCTGATACAAGCTGGTTTGTGAAAATATACTTAGCTCCAGGTAGTGAAAATGAGGCCTTTTCAGTGTACTTTATAGTCCTGAAAAAGTACCAGTAAAAGGAACAAAACTGTTAGCATGAGTATGTGTATTTGCACACACATGTGTACAAGCACAACGGCTCTGTTATTGCTCCTGGTACTCAAGAAGAACTTTCTAGATCATTTTAGAAATACAGATGTTCAGTGTACTATCCCATAGCCATATGCTTTTTTCTGGTGTATTTATTGGCTTCCACTTCTTTAGTGCTATTTTTAAACCAGCCGTTTATTTTTTCTTTTTTTTTTTTAATCTTGTAAGAGAGAATTTTATAATCCTAAAACCAGATAGATCAACTACATTTTTATACTATTGAGCAAGACCACATTTGCCAAGAAAATCAGAATATGGCTTGCTGGTTACTAAGAGCTTCCTCAAAGGACTCAGTTTTAAAAAAATAGTCCCTTTGTGGAAGCATGACAATTTGTTGATTACTGAAGTGTCCAAGCCAGCAAAAGTTTAAGGAAGCTGTGGTAGAAGTAAACCAGCATGTTTCTTGAGTACAATTACACCCTCGCTACAACAGCTTTTATTTTTAGGAAGATGGTAAATAAAAAGATGTCTGTGTTGCCAAGCTTCAGAAACCCACTTAGCCCAAAGATTGTCTGAAGATGCTGGTCTGGTAATATGGCTTTACAGACAAAATCATTGTAATGTTTATCAAAATATTGCAAAGGGGTAATTGCTCTGCCAAATTGAAAGCCAGCCCTTAGAGTTGTGAAGTAGGGGTGATTCGGTTCATTCCTATAAACAAGAAGCAATGGAAAGAGGTTGAATATTTAACCTGCTGCCCTAATAAATAGCATTTAACAAGCCATCTATTTATGATTAAACTGCTGTCAAAAGCAGCATTTTTATTTCTCATTTTAATTTTGTTCAAAGCAAATAAAGTCCTGCCTGCAGTATTGCCCCAGGCAATGATATTCACTCTTCCAAATGCAGGTTTTTGCAGCCTGATTTACAATGTTATGGAATGACCAACATCATACTGCTGTTCAAATGACCTGGATATAACTGAGAAACACCCAGCACTCACTGGGAGTGGGAAGCACCAACATAATGTTCTCGTTGGGCCACCTGGATCCTGTCATGTGCAGACATAAATCAAAGCAATCTTCACATGACAGAGGCTTGTCCAGGCTGAGACTAGGTCTGATCCATTCCTTCAAGAAAGCTAAAAGTAAAAAGTAAAAAGCTGTGGTATTGTTAGTCACTTGCTCCTAGAGTCATTTCACTATACAAGTGGAGGAAGTCACAGTCCAGAAGAGTCAAACTTGCAGTCTTTCCTGTGCTTTGGACCCATATGCACTCGCACTCAAATTTCTTGGATAAATGTAGCCTTGACACTACAACAGAGGACAAAAAAAATTATTTATTTATAATAAGCATGTTCTTGATTAGATAGATCTGAGCTTTTCACATAGATTGATTCTAGCAAAGATTTCTTTAGGTGGTAGATCTTAAAAATAACACCACTCTATGTGGAAGAATGTTTCTAGTTCAAGAACCTCTAGCTAATCACACAATTATTGGTCTTTCCAAACCTATCCAAGGTAGACTGTAATAAACACTCATATGGCATATATATTTATTTTAGAATAGTAAATATTTGTTCTTCTAGAGGTCCAGAGCTGAGAAGCAATGGATAATTGAAGTTATTCTTGTATGTACTGAGAGTCTTTGCCTACCTCAGTGCTACCACATGTTTACTTCAGCTGTGTCATACAAGATCACCCTTCCACATTTACCATTCAATGTGGCCATTGTATGAGCAGAGAATGCCAATCACTACAAACTGCACAAATCTTGTGGTAAAGCCTGTGTCGTGCTGACAGCTGCCCACTGCACTCAGTGAAAAGTTTCTCTATAGGTGGTCTCTAGAAAAGGTAGATTTTGTGGTAGGTGGAATTATACTTGACAGTTTCATATTAAAATATACAGAATTGTGGTTGAATTTGTGTATAAAAATGGCAACATGAAAGGTAGAAGCAACAGGTATAACTGCAGAAAGAAAGAAGCTGTAGTTGCCCAGTAACACATTTTCTTTAGGCTAATAATTATCTGTAAAAATCCATTAAAAAAATCCATCCCCTGCTGTGGAATTCTGCTTTTTTTTTTATTGGCTCTTATTCAGTCCTTATCACCAGAATATAAACCATTTCACTTCTGAAACATCATGAAATCACTTTCATTAAAGCCCTGGTAAGTAAGGCTCATTTGAGATGTAACAGCCAGAGTTTGTAAGCTGCATGAGAAAATTCCTAAAGCCATCTTTTACAAAGACTTTTGATCAGATATTGGAAGCTGACATGTTATAGAGACATTCTCAAGGCAATCTTAATTCATGTAACATTGATTTACTTACGAGCTCATAGCTCAAAATAGTCTTTGATGTCAATAGCTTATCTCCTGGCATCTGATAAACTCTGAGGACAGATGTATTGCTACAATTAACATAAAGTATATACTGTAGAAAACAAGGAGGAAAATAACTAGGCTGATAAAACAGACACTCCTTAATGCCACCTATCTTACTTACCTCACTGTACACTTCATAGTCAGGCTCCATACTAATTGTAGGATTCATGAGTAAGCTCCAAGGAAAGAAATGTATACTGGGAGGCTCCCCATCATGTCTGAGCTCTTTCCAGAAATTATTTTTACAGACTAATTAGCAGCTATCAGCAGTGTCTTCCCTCATCTCTTCTTGAGGAAGAAAGCTTTGCTGTGGCCTTGTGTTTTGTGAGGCCAGGGGCAAACCTGAATCATTAGTGGATTTCTCAAGTGCTGCTTCAGTGTGATTTTTCAGTGTAGTTATATTTTAAAAGACCAGGCATTTGGAGAAGAAACTGAGGACATCTGTGATGAGACAATGTTCCTGCAGACATCCATCCCATATTTTCAAGTCCTCCTGAAGAAAGCTCTCCATTGTCCTGCAGAGACAGGTCTGACAGAGAAGTTATGGGAGTTGTTTCTCTTCATTTTTTTTTGTATATTGAGTATTTCAGGCACAGGTTATTGGTCTTAGCATTTGGATTTAGGGGAAAGGGGAAGGAAAAGTGAGTCTAGAAACCGCTCTAAGACCATAACAACAATCTTACTAAGTCACAGTAATATAAGGAAGGCAATCCTGTCGATGTGTCCCATAAAGGTACATAAAATGTTATCTGAAAACCAAATGTTAATGTCTCCTCCAACAGCAAAATTCTTTAAGAACTATTCTCAGAGCAGCCAGCAATGGTCAGAAACTGCTTCTCAGAGCTATCCTTCAAAACCACATAAACACAATCAAACCACCGGTTACCTCTCTGTCTAGCTAGCTTGATGAAAATAACATAAGGGTGAAAAATAAAGCATTCCCAAGTGATCAGTCAAAATTTGCTTTTGCCACTCCATGTCTTGGGGAAGGGCACAGCAGGAAAAGAGGTGCTTCTTCTCGTGAGTTTCTCTTACCACCTGACAAAATGGATACTGTTTTCAAGGAAGTTTCTACTCAAAGAAAGAATGTGTGAGAAGGAAACACAGAATAACATGGTAATTCTCAAAATGCATCAGGTGCCTGCCTACTTTGGCACTGGCCGGTGCCAGTCAGAAGTTGAGGGTGTTTAGCCAATATGGTTGAAACCTGGAATTTCCCTTTGAAGCCAGGGGTATGGCAAATTTATGTTGGGGTTTTTTTTTTCATACATTACTGGAAAAAAAAAAAAGAACATGAGAAGTTGAAATTTCCCATGAAATTGAAATCCTGAAAGATTTTATTCTGATAGTATCAGAACATCCTATTGAAAAGATATGTTTCAACATGACTGCAATCTTCTCAGGGTCATAATTCTTTGTTTTCATGGAATTGTTTAGAGCTTTATAAGAACACAAATTCATCAGGAATTTCTGAGTGACATTGCAATCTCTTTTCCTCATTAAAATGATGGTTCTCAGTAACATCCCCCCAAAGTTTGTCCACAGCCTACCTTAATTGAATAAGTATACTCTGTTGGAAAATTTTCACAATTTCAAGGCAATTTCCAGTTAAGCCTCTGCATAGAAGTGTTGCAAGTGCTCATGTGTTTGCAGGAGCTGTGCCATGGACATATCATTACAGTTCCAAGTTCTTTAATCTTTTGTCTAAATATGAATAGATGAGTGAATATCAGTAATTTCCTCCGTCCCTCTAGCTGTAGGGAGTTTATCTGTGTAAAGGAAGGCTTTAGGATTAGGGCCAGTCACTGTAGCTGTTTCCAGGCTATCTGTTCAGGAAGGCTCATGAGCTGTTCAAAGATAACACCCTGTTCATATTTGGCCTGATCAGACGTGCTCCACAGGACATCCCACATCTAACCCAGCACTGATTTAAAGAAACAACAGTTCTGCCATTCTGTGTCTTGCTACTTCTGAAGCAAAATAGTAATTTTCCCACAAGGCTGAATTGGCTAAAAGGGCCTCTCGTCTAGGCTGCTTGGGCCAGCCTTGCATTTTTTTCATTCCCTGCTGATTTGGGACCTGCTGATGAGCAGAGATCACCTTTTGACCACTAAACTGACTAGTCCAGTAAAATTGGAAGTCATGATTGGCTTTCTTCAGGACAGATCTGCCAGTTTACATGAGCTTTTGCTCTTATTGACCGTCATCAGTGTTTTTATCTTTTGCCATAAGTGTATCAATATTTTTCTTCCATCAGAAATGTTGTGTTTTCCTCCCTCTCAGTATCTGGTGGGCCACTCGACTACCCAATGCTCAGAAAAAGGTACACTCCCTGATGAACTTGGATCCACATTTCTTCACAGTCTCATAACTATCCTCATATGCCCCCAGTTTCTGCTTTCCCTATAAGTCCTATAGCTAAAAAAAACCTACCCCATCATGGTGGTTAGCTGACATAACCAGATAAAGATGACACAGCTCATAAGGAAAACTTGGAAGGGAAGCTCTGGAGCTTGGATTGCACTACACAGGGAGTTAAATATTATCAAAATAAAATACACCCCCTCAAAAAAAAAATAAAAATTCCTATGGGATCTTGTTATACCCATAAGGATTAAAACCTGTGCTTAAGGTAGGCAACTCTCCTTCTTGGTAATACCACAATTTAGTGTTTTGCTGAGCTACAGCTATTTGCAGTTGTTAGACCAAAAAGTCCTTTCATCTCTGCAATCTCATCCAGTTCCCTAGAATTGTGGGGATGAAGGCGAATCACTATAAATAACTGAGCCTTTTCATGTCAGCTGATACAAATACCAGCCACTTTGAACAATCTGACCTTTCTTGGGTATTCTGACCAATCTGAAGTGGAAGACAGCTAATATCGTTCAGGATTTTCCATAGTTAAGGTATATATAAAAGTTGCTAGCTATTTGCATGCACTCCAAATGCTTTCTGGCTTGTTTAATCTGGCTGTGACACTTTATTCTGTGGTTGAAAAATGAAAGCATCGTCCCAGTTAATGAATTTTTATTAAATCCATTATTCTCACAGCTATTTTTAAACACCATGTAAAGCAAATCAATATAGCACACCTACAAGACTAGTATTTTAATAAACTAACAGACAGTGGTCTAAAGCCATGTTACCTTTTCCTCTGAATTCTTGTTTTTAAATGAAACCTCATGAGGTTACCTTGGCATTTCTTTGCATGAAGAAAGCAAAACCTAGAAAATAAATTGCTTTTGGTGTCTCCTGAAGGTCATCTTCAGCTTTAAATGGAAAACAACATAGAAAATGGCTTCATCTTCATAATTAGTAAAAGGTGATGAAGGATGTTATTGTAGAAGGTATTCAATTACTATGAGATTTCCCCTTCTTCCACACACCTGTTAAATGGAATGTGATAATGTCTCTGTCCTATTAATACCTTATGGTAAGTCAGAGAGGATGTATCCTTCATCAAGAGATATCCATTTTATACTTACTGATATAGTTCATTCTGGAATATAGGAAAAATCTTGCCTCTGAGAAACTGAAGATACTGACCCTGTTCTTAGTCATTGTAGCTGCAAATCTAATGAGAAAAGGTTATAAAATACGGAAATTATCTAGTATGTGACTTGTTTACTAACTTTGCTAGAAGCTGTGCTAAAATTTCAAGTGGATTTTTTTTTTTGGCATATTACCATTTATTCATGCTGTAGCTGAGAAGTTCACCCACAGCTTCCCCATTTATAGGAGGCATAGCAAAAATGATAATAGTTTTCACCCATTGGGAGAAATAGATTAAGGAGGTTAACCCTGGGGAAAAAAATTAGACTATTCACAGAGAGAGGTACTACCTGAAAAAAGCAAGAGTGGCTCTTTCTAGATTTGTTAAACCACTCTGTTATCCTCACGAGCATAGTGCATCTTATCTATAAATGTTTCAAAGTAACAAATTTCCAAAATACAACTAGAGAACAGAAACCTATCTTGCTCTAAAATACATCTTAGACTTTTATCATGCCTTTTCTTGGGGTTTGCTCTCTTCCATTTTGCCCTTTCACAGCTTAAAGACAAGTTTCCCGTTGTTAAAGTTAGGTGAGAAGCTGTATGTCTAATATAACATGTTCAAGAGCATAGAGCACAGGTCCTCATTCTTAAGGTTCAATATATCTTGTCTGGGACTGCAAGATGAATTCCCTGTCATGTCCCTATATCAGTTCTTAAGTTGCCTACAGGTAAGCAATGCAGCGTGATGGTGAGAGAGTATTTGCCTACTTTTGATTGTAGAGTAAGACTGGAGATTATTAAATTATTGTTATGTTAGGAAAGTGTATGAAAAAATATATTGTCTTCCAATAAGTAGATGCTGATGTGAAATTTGAGAAGCTCTTCACCAGTTTAAAAATGCAATACATTTGAAGGGCATCAATGAGGAAAGGCTGGTAAGGCCAAAGGAATGTGGATCATCTAGAATACTTCCCCATCTCCCTGCATTTCTTTCTCTGCTCCCCAAAACAAGCAGGCAAGTACTTACTTAGCTTCTGACAGGACCTCAACTCTCCAATGCACTAAGCAGCCCACAGCCAATGCAGCCACTTATTTCTTAGCCTGAATCTTCCCATTGAAACTGTACTTTCCCACAGCTATGTGTTGTGCTTGAGTGAGTGGCTCTGTTCTTACATTTGCTCCTTTTCAGTGAATAGACAAAATTTTCAGATGAGTTTCTGAGGGACTGTGCAGTCACTGCAGCTCAAGCAAGAAGCTGAAGCTCACAGAAGGATCCCATGACCAGCATTAGCAGTGCTCACTCTATTAAAGGCAGTCTTTTGAAAAGGAGAGAGTTACTTAAAATGCTTCCATGATTTAAGTGGGCAACTTACATGCACCGCTTCATAATGCTAAAGTCCCCTGTCTCCAGTTAATAGCACTGCTCTTATAGCAGCCCCTAGTAGGTTAATTTATGCAATAGCATTGAGAGTGACCTTAAGGAGGGATCATTAAACTATTCTCCTTGCCTGAAATTTGTAACTCTGCTTCCTCTGCAGGAGAGAATGAGACAAGGAGGGGAGGGGAGGGAAGGAGCAGATCATTGACCACCCAGAATGAAGGAAGAACCTGAAATTTCTTTGTTGGCCTTGATTCTTCTCGGTGCACATCACAGGAGAAAAGTGAAAGAAAAAGTTAATAAAGCAGGAGATGTGATACCTGCAGTGAATAAGACTTCCCTAGTTTCTAACAGCAGAGCCAGAGGGTTTTTGCTCTCGGAGTGGGCAGTATTCTGTAGACTGGCAGGGGTCCAGGTGCAAACAATGCTCTTTGACACTGCCAGGAATGACAAGGGGGCCCTTGTCCTCACTGAAGCCACTATTGTCCTGGGGTTCTACAGGCCACCTCTCTGCTTGCAAGTGCTGTTCCAGCAGCCTGCTGCTAGATGCACTGCCAGCACTAAGCACACTGAAACATGGAAAAAGCCTGGGAGGGGACATCCTGGCAGCTAGCTCCACACCAGTGGATGTTTCAGCAGCTGTGTCTGTTAACTTATGGAAAGGATGACTTCTGTAACTTGTCTCATCTCAGACATACTGCAAAGTTCAGCTGAAAGCTTTTAATGGTCTCTTGATGCTGAGCCTGCAGATACTGAGATAGCGTGCACAAAAACTTTCAAAATATGATCTGACTGCATAACACATCTAATGTGTATCTTAACTGTATCCAGCGGAGCTCAATAGAAACAAACACCATTTCAAACCAGACCACACAGAACAAGATAATGTACATGACTAATTTTGATGACTGATTTCATATAAATAATTCACCAAGATTAGGAGATGCACTGTAATATCCCTTCATTCCACTCCTTTAATTAAGTTTTAATTGAGACTCCAACTATAAGTGGCTAATAAAGTGTTTGCTTTTGACTACTTAGATTAAAAGTACATCCTGCTCTTACTGAAAACAGTGAGAAACCGCATTAAACTTGGGAAAAGTCTGCTTAATGCCATTCAAAATAATGCCAGCATTGTAGCTCTTAGCTGGATGGCAAAGGAAGAAATAACAGGTGTAGATAAGGAGTGGGAAGAGTACAGTACGATGGCTGCTACACATTGTAAATTGCTATGGGAACCAAACAGTTTTGTTCTAGATCAGTTTTGCCACCTACATGGGGAATAAGACATAGATAACCCTACAGCTGAATTCTGTTCTTCTGATGTCTGGCAATGTTTAAATGAACTCACAAAGGAAGTGTTGAGTAGCGAGAGACAAATGACCTTTTCCATCTGGGAAAGGTCTTAACATCTTAAAGATGCAATGCCTGTTTTCTCTCTTCAGGAGAGAAAGAAGGGAAAATGCAGGTGAGGAAGAGAGAAGCAAAATCCATGTTGTCTGAATTTAAAGAGGATACCAGGATTTAAGTTAGTGACCTTCAGGAAATTGATGATGGTGTTGATGGATCACTATATATATATAGATGGATCACATATATATATAGGTGCAAACTAATAGGTCAGCAGTTGCCTGTTCACTGTAGTAAAGGTAAGATTTCCTACCCCTCCAAAGACAGAAACTTTAAATGGCTTTGCATGAAGCAATTTTAACACTTATTACACCATCTCCAGGAATTGTCAAACTATTTTTCAAATAAGGCAGGCAGGTAGGGTAGATAAGTCTTCCCATCCTGTCATTACTGATGCAAAAACTGATACACAGAGATGTGACTTAACTTGTACCTCCAAAAACTGAGTCCCTCCCTAAGAGGGAGCCTTACTGATTGCTTCTCAGGTATATGATTAACCACCAACTATACTTCCCTTTTAACAAATTTAATCAGCTTTCACATTGTCATCATTTCATTTTCACATTCACCACCATCTGTGGCTCAGAGCCACAGATTTCACATTATTTTTTAATATTAAGCCATAAATTATTTCAGGCTTATTCAAAACAGTGCCTAGTGTCTCTTTATAGTTCTATAAACCTGAGAGGACCTATTTGTGATCTTGTATTGAGATTTAAGTTTTTAAAAACATTTACTATGGGGTGATTATTTTCATTATGTTGTTCTCATATTCTACATTTGAACTTGTCTGAAGGGTTTGCATGGAAGGCAACTTGTAGATTTCCAAGGTCTTTTTCTGTTTCAGCCTTGATCCCAATTTTTGACTTTACTACAGCTGGCAGCCCCTCCATACAGCATTTGTAATACTAATGCATCAGATATTATTTGGATTGGACCTTCCAAGACACACCAGCAATCAAGGGCATATTTATGAGATAGGAGAGCAA
This sequence comes from Ceyx melanurus, assembly GCA_024611195.1. Taxonomy (NCBI): domain Eukaryota; kingdom Metazoa; phylum Chordata; class Aves; order Coraciiformes; family Alcedinidae; genus Ceyx; species Ceyx melanurus. The sequence continues at coordinate 209,920 of JANHGL010008534.1, forward strand.
AATACTACACCATCAGTATCAAAGCTAGATAGAGGACACTAATAACAGTAAACAGAAGAAGAAAAACTAGGTAGTAAAAGAATTACTGATTGAATGGAAAGCTTCCCAAGGTTCAGTATGACTGTGGGAAAGAACTTATAATCCTAGGTTTCATTCATAGCATTTGTGGGAACAAAGGCACCTGTATTAAAATTAGTGTTGATTTTGGTAAACCACAATCAATAGAATAGCAAAGAATAGAAAAGATGGTACAAATCTTATTATCCATGTGCATATAATTATCAGTCCTTTACACATCATCTGTAACCTTCCTATATATATCTTGGAATGACCTGGTATCCTTTGGTTTTTGATTGAGTGAAGTCTGAGATGTGAAAATATTCTTAAAATGGCAATAGGATGAATATGAGAGAGCTCTCTGCAGTTGGAGTAAGCAGGCTTTATAGGGGTAGCCCTCCTTCCTACCTGCCAAGCCTCGCCACAGTCTCCTATCACCTGGATCCTTTTGGAACCCACTCTGAGAAAAATCCAGTCATATATTCTGTCATTTAAATTAGAAGTTCTCCCTTAGATGGAAAAAAAAAAAACCCTTGGCTGTCTTTCTCAGCAGCTGGAAATACACAGAGCAATTTTCGGTCAATAGGCTGCTTCATAGTAGCCAAGCACCTTGCCCAGCACTTGATTCTAAAGGCACCAAGAAAAGCAAGATAGGAAAAATAATAAATAAAGGAATCATTCAATAAATGTTAGCCAGATAAGAATAGCTAGAGATAATAATAGCTAGTAAGTCAAAATAGGGGACTGACACTATCTTTCCATGGCAAGGTGTGGAGCAGCTGGGGACCATTGTTTTGTAGGCACCTTTCCTAGAAAAATAATGTAGCACCTTAGTATGGCCCTGAGATCTGCAACATTTTGCAAGCAGAAAGAAGTTCTATCATTTTAGTGTCATTCACTACTGAACTATAGTATGGAGTAAAATACCAGACTCTATTCAATAGTTGTTTGGGACAGAAAGTGAAAAACAACATGACCATTGAAATGGCAGGAGGAATTTCTGGTAGGCAGAGCATAATTAGCCAAGCTGGCCTGCAGCCAGGACATGGACGTTAGTCATCTTTTGTAAAAAGTGCCATCACATCCTCAATGACTAAGAACATTCAGGACCTTGTGTTTATGTCTAATACAGAAGATGGATAGCAATGCTAAAGTGGAAACATTAGAGGTGAGTATGATTATAAACAGGGAGGATACACAAGACATCTTCCAGATAGAGGGGGAAAAATGGAGCTCTAGACACTGGCCAAAAAAAACAGTAGCCACCATGAGTAGATGGGGGTCATTCCAGGCTACTAAGTGAATTACATTGGGAACTGACATTGCCTTCCATATGGGTTCACAAACTTTGGCTTTAACACTTAAATGTCACTGGCAGAACAAGTAAAAAATGCTGCACCCATGATCAAAGAAAGCCAAGAAGGAAGCTCTGGGAGATTGAAATTAGGAGTCTGATTTCACTTGGGGAAGCAATTAAGGATTATTTATTGAGGATGAACTAATGGATCTTTATTTTTAGAGAAGAGCTTTTGGGGAATGTTAAGAGTTTCCCACTCTTAGCTTGTATTTAAATAATGAATAAGCATCTATCTGAGTTCTGGGGAAAGTTCAAGACAGCAGTTCATCCATTTGCACCCACAAGAAATTGTTTTCAAAATCAAAACAATTACAATAACTAGCATTTCTGGAGCCAATTCAGATATTCTGTCATCTTTTCAGAGAACACACGAGTAAATAACATAAGTGTTGTTATTTGGATCTGCCCTGTTACCCCATAACATACATTTCTGAAACTACAGGATTGTTCAGTAACACATCATTCAGCACAAAAATCAGCAACTGTAAAAATTAAATCCTACAGAAATAATCCTGATGGATTTTCAGCCATTGATATATTGAATAACTCATCCATTATTTGGGTTTTAGGGCTTTTGGATGGATTTTGTACTCTTCCTACCTCGTTCCAGTTAGAGCAAAAAATAGTTCCCTGGCTAAGCAGCTTTAACACATCTCAAATGAGTCAAAAAATGGCATAGAAGACCAGGCTCCATCACCTTCTTATGCTACTGTAAAAGAGACACAGGAAGGTTCAGGGAGGAGAGTCAGGCTGGGTAATGTAGATAGGACAGTCTTTTTGGGTACCTGCTCACAATTAAACTGTGAGGAGCTGCCACAGTCTATTCTCACTCTTGAATCTCAGTCTAAATTACTTTTTTGAGCTGCAGGAGTGAAAACTCAAACCAAAACAGTAACCCTGTTGGGCTTCAGGATTAGATATGGTATCAAAACCTCTTTTCCAAAGATGACAGCAATTAGAGGAGGATGGTAGGTGCTTTCTATCAACATCTCTTGGTTTAATGAACATCTTTTCTGCATCTAGGATATATCTGCACATTTAGACTGGAGAGCCTCCACATCATGCACAAAGCTCACCATACAGTGTCACTCAGTAAACTATAAAGACAGCAATACAATTATACCTACCTATGGGATAGGCATTTTCTCATTATGACAGCTTACAGAAATTCAAAGCTTTGCATGAACAGAATACATGAAGGCTGTGTGTGCTAACTAATCAGTGTTTCCATTTCTATGTTATCATTTTTTTTAATTGCCATAGAAGTGGTACCAAGAGCACAGAAGATGACAATTTTCTGTCTGGGTACCGTAATCACACTGAATGCATCCAAGCAGACTTCAATGCAAATAGTCACTGGAGATTTAAAATATCTCAGTTTTCATCATCAGACATTGCAAGCTAGTCCCTGTTTCCATCTCAGTCACCTCTCCTGACTCCATCAGGCTATTGATTGAATGCTCAGTGTTATGTGGCAGAATGTTGCTCTCAGTGGAGATTAATTATTTCTTTTTTACAACCCACATCCCCTCTGGGTCTCTCATTCGGTAAAGTAGCATGTCAAAAACTAATGGGAAGGTGTGAGGTATAGCATGACTTTACAAGAAAAGAAAATTTGGTCCAAGGGAGATGGAGTTTGGATTTTGACAATGGACTTTGTTTTTCTGTTTGTTTCTTCCCCCTAAGAATATATTTCCATTTTAAAATATGAATGCATTTCTGTGATTCATACTGTAATTACTACAGGAAATCAGGAGGGACTGCATCTGTGCTGGACCATGAGGGAGTACCGAGTGATGATGTTTCCTCCCCATACTGACTAATCTCCTTTGTCAACTGTGAACAAACACTGCTACCTGTCTGAAACCCTTTTGGCCCTCTGAATTCCATTCACAGCAGTCTCCAGAGTTTCATAAGAAAATATGATGGATGAGCAGACTTTTATTTCCAATAGAATTAAATCAATTCAATATATTCCATCTCATTTGTCAAAAATACTAGTTTTCACTTTGGTTAATCTTGAAAAATGCAACATGTTTCTGCAGCTGAGCTTGCATTTTGTCTAGGACATGAATGGTTGAGGTGGAATGATTTCTGTGAGAACAGAGTAAGCTGTGATTTAATGCCCTCCCTCCCATGGACAGAGGACATACAGCTTGAGGGAGAGAAGCTGATAGCCCATAGACTACCATTTCTCCAAAGGGGTCATACTTCAGGCATTTGGCAAGGTGACCCCAGTCAAACACTCAAGGCAGCCAGGGTGATAAACTGGACACCTTCCTATCATCCAAGCCATGCCACCAAGCTTGCTGCTCCACTCCCTGCTCCAAGCCCTGCAGAACATCTGTGTCCTGCCTTGATGTGTTTCTGTAATTCCTGCCGTTCACACACTGCTTATGATTTGTAGTTGGCATAAATTACAGAAGATTGCTGGAATACAGCACTGAAATGTTTGGATTTAATGGGATGGGGTCGCAGGGAGGGAAACCCATTAAAAGAACAGGAGCTTGGGATCTAATGTAGGGGCCTGAGGATGTCAGATTTGGGTGAAAAACAACTCTCTACAGTGTCTATATAACTCCAAAGCATAGAGTTTGTTCAAGGTTTTTATTTTCTTACGTTACTTTTCCTATTCCCCTCTTGTTTTAGAAATAGAATATGACATTTTTATGGACAGCATGATCTTACGGCTATTCCCATGTGATGGGCCAATCTGAACACAATTATGTTCTGTTGACAAAAAGTGATGAAAGTCTATTGTGTCAACACTCCAAACGAACAGATCTGTCATCTGCTGTACTCTCAGATAATAGCAACAAAATTTAAAAATGCTTTGACAGACTCTAGCTTCTTTGATGTTAGGTAAGCTCTAACTCTGTGCTTGCTTACTGTATCCCAGTGTTCTCCTTCTCCAGCAAAATCTGTGGTTTAAATTTAAGTGTAGATATTTCTTTGATGGACTTCCCTTGGCAGCTTATAGTTTGTATGCTTTGAAGTAATTTGAACTACGTTCTCCATTTTACTTCAGTTCTATTACTCCCATTTTTTTCTCTGGCTTTGGAAAATCTTACATTTTGTATATCATTTTTTTCCATGCACATGTCCTTCTAGAAAATATATTTGAAAATAGAACCTGCATTACATTGTCCCTGCAGATTACTTGTTCATGAGTTCATTGACAGCAATCTACCTGTACTGTTGTTTTCAAAGCCAGGCACCAGCATTTGTCCAATATGTAGGGCCAGTTTTAAGCACACACAATTTTCAGCAGAAAGATGTACATGCCTCATAACATAAAACACCATTCTATCCTAAGTCTGAAGCCAAGTCTGCATTTCCAATTCTTGGTTAATTGGACAACAATTACTGCTTAAGAACTAAAAGATTGATTATAGAAAAGCTTTTTCACAGTAAAAACCCCAACAAAACAGAGAACAATTTCCAAAATTTCTATAAAACATTTTGTTTTGCAGCTGTGACCCCTGCACTGTTAAATGCATTAAACAGTGCTTCCATTCAAAGGGGGCATGTGCAATGTATATATGACTTTCCAAAAATAGGAATGATAGTCACAAGGTGCAAGTGTGGAATGAGTCAATCATGATAGCAGTTTAGATAATCACCTGGCTAATGCCTATCTGAAAAGATCATGCTCTTTGGTCTCCTCATCAGAAGAGGAGAGTTATAGGCACCATGAAGTTGCTCTTCACTTATATGTCTGGTCCTTTCTCAGCTAATATCCCTGGCTTTCAGATTAAACACCATGGCAGATGGGGACTTGTAAAAATTGACTGATTTAGGATCACAAACAGTAGAGCTATCTGAGGTCTATTCTAATTGGGATGCATGCTGAACTCCCTCTCTCCTCCAGCCTATAAACTAATGCCCACATTGCTCCTCAGCTTCTGCAGTGTCCCAGCACACCCAGCCACAAGGAACTTGCACATTTTGCACAAGTGTTTCCTTTGGTTTAATACCTTTGTTGTTTGAACAGAAAAATGCCATTGGCTTTGATAACAGAGTAAAATGAACTGAGTATGTGCACATGAAGTGCACATGAAGTACTATTGTTTAATCACCCGACCCAGTTCCCACCAGTGTGGGATCTTTTAGTGCAGGAATGGAACTGAGGCATTTACATCCTGAAATGAGAACAGTAGTCTGGAATAGTATTTTAAGGCAGTATGTCACAATATTCTGATACCCATAGAAACCTTTAAAGAAAATCAAGATGAACAATGCAATGGAAACTCAGCATATATGATTTAATACAAAGCCCAAACTCATTGCCATATCTACAGAGTCACTCTTGAAAAAGAGTATTAATCTGACTCCTGTTCTTCCTCCTACTAATTGACAGCCAGACTTGGTGCTCAACAAAAGGATGCTGCTGTGACAAAACAGCCAAGAAAAAAAATGTTGCTGAAGTTCTTTCAGAATTTATTTGAAGCAATAAATATATTGTGTAACAAGTTTGGATAAAATAAATCAATATCACTATAGACAGTGGATTTTCGTTTAGCCACCAGGTTGACCCTCACTGTGTTACCTAAGCCTTATAAAGTAAATCTCCTTGAATAAAGTAATATTTATGTTGTTTTATCAGTAACTGTCTTTCTCTCCTAATATATTTGTCTATACCAAAACAAGCTGTATATACCTAATGTGATTTATGTTACCAAAAACACTTGGTCCAAACTATAATAATTTTGTAAAGTTATGCTCAACCATATTTTTTGGTACAGTTTGGTCATTATAACAATATTCAAAAGTATTTTAGAATCCACAATTCGAGCAGTTGAGTTTATTCACAAGGCCATTATTCACATGCTTAAAATTAGGCATATGCTGAAGTGTTTCGCCTTTGGGATAAAGAACTAATTAGGGACTCTTCAGTACTTATCTCTGATAAAATCCATCACTCTTGCTTAGATAATTAAAACAAAAGAAGCTTTCTCAGAAATTCCAACAGATGTTTTCATAAATTTTAACATGTCTTTTCTGTCTCATTCATTTCCACTACAAGTATTCCCTTAAAAGCTGAATGAGGAAATCTGTAAACTTAATGGAGGAAACTTATTTGGATAGAAATACATCTAAAGAAGTATAACAGCACTTGCAATGACTTATGGCCAAATTCTGCACCCATTAATTTTTTTTTTTATATTACTTTCTCCACTGCCAGATGTGTCTGTGCAAATGATATTTTCCAAAGTAACTATTGTCTTCTCTGAATCCCACAAAATCCTTTCTAACAGTCTCTGAGCAGAGATTTTAACAAACCAAGTGAGTGTATAACTTCTCACTCCATATGTCTGAAGTGTATTCTTCCTTCCACACATCCTATTTCATTCTATCAACAACATGAATTTTGTCAAACCTCTTACTGCAAATCAGTCAATGAAACTGAAAGACATTTTGGCTCTTTTTTATCAACAGAATGTAATTTTGTGCAAACCAGGAAAGAATGCCAAAAGAAAAGTCAAATAACCCAAACTTATTTTATCCACAAAAAAATAAATTACAATTGGCTTTTATTTTGTGCATGTAGACAAAATTGAAATTGCAAAACATTCCCATCTATGGACAAAATTAAGATTGATCACTTAATTCAAAAGACAAAATGGTATTTGGTAGAAAAACACCAACACTGTGAAGGATATTTGAGATGCTGAGTCAGAAGAATTTTCCAGCACTATACACCTTTCACTGTTTATATTATATCGCTGAAATACCACCTGAGATATTTAACCCATTGTAACAAACTATTCAGTGATGGGATTGAGTACAGGAAAGCAGACTGAGCTAAAGAAAAACACAGATGCTATTTAATCTTCCACTTCATTAATGCCTTGGGATGCTCTGTGGGTTCACGTCCAATGCTGTCTGGACAGTGCTCTCTGGTCATAGATTCACAGATGTTAGGGGTTGGAAGGGACCTAGAAGATCATCTAGTCCAAACCCCCTGACAAAGCAGGATCACCTAGACTAAGTCACCCAGGAACAGATCCAGGTGGGTCTTAAGTGTCTCCAGAGATGGAGACTCCAC
>JANHGL010008534.1:217482-252640 GCA_024611195.1 Ceyx melanurus
ATCCATGTTGACTATTTGTGATAAGCCTCCTTTCCTCCAGATGCTTAGAGATGGCAGCAAGGACAAGTTGTTCCATTTCCTTTCCAGGGATGGAGGTGAGGCTGATGGGCCTGTAGTTACCCAGGTCCTCCTTTTTGCCCATTTTGAAAACTGGGACAACATTGGCCTACCTCCAGTCCTCAGGCACCTCTCCTGTTCTCCAGGACCTTTCAAAAATTATAGAGGGTGGTCTAACAATAACCCATAATAACCCATGTCCCTCATCACTCGTGGGTGTATCCCATCAGGACTCATAGATTTGTGGATGTCCAGTTTGCTCAACTGGTCCCTAACCCAAGCCTCTTCAACTGAGGAAAGACCTTTCTCCCTCCAGACTTCATCAGTGTAAGTAAAGACCGAGGCAAAGGTGGCATTCAGTAACTCAGCTTTCTCTATGTCCTCAGTCACCAGTGCACCCGCTTCATTCAGTAGCGGGCCCACATTACCTCTAGGCTTCTTTTTGCCTCCAACATATTTGTAGAAGCTTTTCTTGTTGTCCTTGACCTCCCTCACTAGCTTGATTTCAAGAGAAGCCTTAGCTTTCCTTGTTGCATCCCTGCATCCTTTGACAACCTCCCTATATTCTTCCCAGGTGGCCTGTCCCTCTTTCCATTTTTTATGTATTTCCTTCTTCAACTTAAGTTTTACCAAGAGTTCCCTGCTCAACCATGCAGGTCTCCTAACTCTCTTACTAGATTTCGTACACTTTGGGATATGCTGATCCTGAGCCTGGAGGAAATGATGTTTGAATATTAGCCAGCTTGCTTGGGTCCCCTTGCCCTCTGGGGCCCTGTCCCATGGGACTTTTCCAAGCAGTTCCCTGAGAAGGTCGAAGTTGGCCTTTCTGAAGTCCAGGGTAGCAATCTTACTTGTGGCCCTGTGCCTGCTGCCTGTAATTCTTACCTCCACCATCTCGTGGTCACTACAGACAAGGGTGCCTCCTACCTTCACATCCTCAACCATTCCCTCTTTGTTGGTCAGTACAAGGTCCAGCATCACTCCTCTCCTTGTCGGCTCCTCCAATATCTGCATTAGGAAGTTACCATCAATGCTTTGGAGGAACCTACTTGACTGAGTGTGTCTGGATGTACAATTTTCCCAGCAAATGTCAGGGTAATTAAAGTCCCCCATGACAACCAGAGCCTGTGATTTCAAAGCTGCTCCCAGTTTCTTGTGCTCCTCACAGATTTGTGCCATAGCTGTGGTCAATTTCTATTTTTCTTTGTTGTGTTTCTTTAAAACTTTGTTGTGTCCGGTTTTGCTCTTTTATTACAAGGTTTTGCAATCATCTCTATACCTCAGGGTCCCAGACTACTGCTGGCTGGCACCATACAATGCAGCCCTGTAGTCACTAAATCTCTGCAGTTCAAAGCCAAGACTGGTTTCAATAACTGCCTTGAAATGACTCTCCATCACAGGACTGAAAACAGTTTCTGCCTCCCAACAGCTAAAGGATCTTTTTTTTTCTGATTCATATCAGGTACAGAATTCCTTTTTGCCCCTCTGCTAGTGCCCAACAAAACCCACTTAGACAAAACATCTATAGAGATGAAGTGAAAATTGGTCAATGGGAGAAGAATATTACAGGAGTATATTAAACTATTAGCTTTGCTACGCCTATTCAGTGTTACTTCAAGACGTGCTCATTTGATTATTATTATTATAAGCTTATTTTTTATAAGGATGGCTGTTTAATTATCTTTGATATTTTGATACCATTTTTCTATGGACTGGATTTATTTCTTAATATGGCAAATAACAATAAACTTCCTGTTTGGGTTTTTGCTTGTTTGTTTTTTAATATATATAGCTTCACTGTGTTTTTAGATCACCTTATCCCTTCCGATTCTCCAGTGAATTGTTCAAATAAGGCCTTGGAGAACTGACAGTCCCAAGGAGTTTGCATGGGGCCAGAGGAGCAGAGACTGGTGGCTGTTATCCAATGTTTTAGAAATGAGAACGAGACTTACTACATGCCATTTTGGTACACGCTGTGGGGGATAACAGATCACTTTCTCCATCAGTCCCCAGTCTTTACTGGGGAAAGTGATGATGCAGCCAAATTCCTCAAGTCCTGCTCATCAACAAGAGAGGGATGAACAGAGAGAAGGTACACATTGTGAAGCATTAGAAATATAACTGCTATGAGACATGGGCCAGCCAACACACTGACACCAAAAGCTGGGAGAAAACGTCAGAAGGATCACAATGTTGGCATGAAAGGGTTTCAGCTAATACAAGATATTATTTTCAGGCCCTTATTGCTTGCCAGATACAACAGAAAGTTGGCCTCAGAGAGCAGCACTTCTGCTGGAGCTGTAGGGGGTAGTAGTGGAGCAGAGCAGACAATCGGGAAGAAAACTGGCTTGGGTTTTTATCCTGGACAGCACTGAGGCTCTGCAGGGACCAGCTACTTTTTGGCTGTGTGTCACTGCTATGTGTCACTGCTGTGTGTCTTAGCTAGTCTCTATCTGCAGTGATCTGCCTAAAATGTCTACAGGATGGGTCACTTTTCCAATTTTTATGCTCATATTGACATAGGATTATGAGAGGGATTTGATGCATCCCCTTGGATGTTTGTCAAGTGAACTTCTGATTTGAAAGCATTGTGATCAACATCAAGGACCTCCTCCTGTTTAATCCTTACCTGACTTTCTATCCAGAGAAACACATCACAGTGGATGTGCTGTTGTTGATATGCCATATCATGGCCAGGAAGGAGTAGTAAATACAGCACTCATGCAGAGCTGTAGAGAATTCTGTAAGACTACAGTAAAGGTCATGAAAATTATTTTATTTTTCATACTCTAAAAAAATTAAAAGGCAATTTGTACTTAAAAGATGAACATATGAAACCTGGAAACCTGACTGTTTGTTTTTAAATGGCAAAAAACAGCTAGTGTCCATCTCTCACAAAAGCACAGAACACTTCAAACTGGAAGGGACAGTACATTTCTGGTCCAGCCTCTAACTCAGGGCAAAAGCACACTTAATTCAGCCCAGATAGCCCAAGACTTTGTTCAGCCCAAGCCTCCAAATGCATCCTCTCTGGAAAAATTCTTCCAATGTGGACAGGTCTCATGGTGAATTCTATTTTTTTTTTAAACTCTTTTGTAAACTGGAACCCCCATTCTTCTAAGTTATCAACTTTATCTCTCCCCATTAACATCCTCTTTCTCAGTTAGGGCTGATTTCCTTGCATACATGTTACATGAGAGAAGTTTTAGGAAATGGCAATCAGTCCACATGCCCTGGTAATTCTAAGTACACTATGGAGAAACAAAAATACCACTTTCAGGCAAAAGTATCTGTTATGTAGCTAATTAATATATAGTGGCATTATGAGGGAAGTGTGGCTCTATGAATCAAAAGTAATTTACCGTGTTCTGCTATACATCAGGAATCTGTAAATCCCTTAAATTATTTAAATTTTCATTTTCATAAATGAATTAAATGATTTTTCATATTTCATTTAAATAAATAAATAAATAAATTAAATACATACATACATACATAAATACATAAATAGATAAACAGATCTCGAGTGGGTATCTGCAAGACTAGGGAAATTGTCAGTCTGACCTCTCTGTTTCACTCAAACAGTATTCCAGGAAAGATGCCAGTAAAGGACTCTAGGGTGATTTTTTCCAAGTTGAGTTTTAATTTGTGTAGTTACATGACTGAATGAAACATAGATCTTTAAGTTTCAAAAATGAGGAAAAATAAAAGAAGAAAGTTTACCAAAGTCCTGCAAGATTTAGCTGGGGTTCTTTGGCTTCTTCTCCTTGCTTGAACACCTCTAAGTCAAGCTGGAGAGCCATGGATATGAATTAGAAACCAAAGTATTTTGCCCTCATAATGCTCCCACTCTGCTTTGCTGTGTGAAAAGATAAGCCCTACTAAACTAAGGGGAGTGAGGGCAGTGCTTTTGCTCAGTGATACAAATCACTGCCAGTGCCCTCTATCTATGACACTGTGTGAATATGATCATTTTGGGGGGTGCCTCATAACATTATACCTGCTTTCAAAAGCTGGTGAATAACCCATGTTCTGCAGAAAGAAATGCGAGAGCAGGTGTAGCCAGCAATCTCCCAAGTACAGTTATTTTAATGAGCCAGGAGCTATATTTTTCTCCCATGTCTCACCAAGGGCTTCTCAAAGACTCTCTCTTTGCATCTGAATTGCACTCACTTTTAATGCATCCAGCAGATTTATACCTGTTTGAGGAACAAGCCAAGAACATTTTGAAATTACCTGGCCTATAATTTTGGCCACTCTTTGCCTGCAGTGCATTTCCCTGATACATAGAATGAACTCATTCACTCCAGCTGTTTGGATACACACCTCTCTTTTCCCAAAGTGCTTGGCCATTTTAACATAACTTTCAAGAAATCTCTTAGTACAGAGAGTCATTTAAAAGTACAACACTGCTAAAGCATCTATTTTGATCCAAAACTCATTTATTGAAAGGAATTTGAGGAAAAGGGGATTTAACATACCTTCTCTTCCAACATAAATGACAGTGCAAAGCTGATCTGTTTTCTGCTTTGTTTGACTTACACGTTTTATATGGCACATGTTCCTGAAGGAATTTATTAAAACACACTAACAATTACAGTATGGAAAGTATGGCCTGTTGCCTGCAGACAGGCATCATTTGAAGTCTAGGGCTGGCAGTTCCACACACTTGCTGTGTGGCCTCCGGAAGTCACTTAACCTCCAGGTACTGAATTGCCCAGGTGAAAGGTGGCCTTGGCCATCCTTTCTCTTTCTAGCAGCCCCAGGCTGCAAACACACTCAGCTAGGTCACCTCAGCACTGCTCCCTGCATTGACAAATGCTAACCACAGCCAACAAAACTTGAGAAACAACCTGTCTCAGGGGTATAGAATTAATTAATTTGCATGGACAACAGCGTTTTGTAGATGCTGCACTCTTTCTAATTGCCAGGGACTATAATAGGTCCCAAGTGCATCTTATTCTCTATAAAAGCAATGCTGTACAGACAACTCCATCTCTGGGCCCTAAGACTGCTGCATTATTACTGTGGCAAAAGCTTCTCTGATTATGAGAGCACTTTGAAGATGATTTGAAAATGTTACCTGAGTCCTTCTGCAGGAAACAGGTAGTAGATAAGATACCATAGCAGCATCAGAGTTGGGAGTTAACAACACCCAACTCCATGCAGACAGCCTGCATTTGTCACACACAAACAAGATTTCCTTGTCCTCTGATGGGTTTTCAGACACATTGGTGAAATTTTGCAGCCTGAGAGTGTTGTGCAGGCATTTGTGCAACTATTACCCAAACATACCCAGCTTCCTTGGCAAATACCCCATGATTTACAGGTGCCTTACTTTAGGACCTGTGCAAATCATCTCATGTATGTTTGGCATTCCTGGTCCCTTCTCCACTGTCCCTGTCCACTGGGCTCATGCTGCATATCCAAAGATGAACAAGCCACAAGGGTTTGTACAAAAGAAGGCCCTGGAGAGACAAGTGTAGGACTGGAGTCTTAAATGCAATGCAGTGTTACAAAATAAAGACATAAAGCAAAGCCTGCGTGCTTTCTCCGTTCTCTCCATCTTTCTCATTTCCTGTTGCTATGCATTTCCCCAGGCAAATACAAAAGAAGCAGCTTCCTCAGCCACAAAAATGAGATTATTCAGAGCCCCTCTGTCTTTTCATATTAATTGTGATAGGCAGTGTTAGAAATGTTTGACAACTCATTTATTTGCAATGAATAGAAGAAGGATAGGCAGGCAATTATACACTTTATCCATGTGAAAGACACCGATATTCAAAATCCACTTTCAGAGAGATCCAGATTACTTCCAAACCATTTTGCATATTTTTAATTACCAGCTTCAGTTTAACTGGATGGTTATGACTCCAATCAGTGTGCTCTGGAATCACTGAGCACTTGGGTTTCAGCCAGGCATGCATTGTCTCATTCACGTCAGCAAACTAATGTGAATATTTGGACTGTTTGGGTTGTTTTTCAAGAAGCAGCCTCCAGAATGGTGCATATCATTAGCAAATATGATTAAAAATTTTAATGAAAATACAAGAAATGAGCGAAATTGCCTTAAATATAGATTTCAACATTGTGAAAGGATTAGATCAAAAGGATATTACATGGATAGTTTCTATCATAGGGACTTTTCTAAAATATTTTAATTTTTTTTAGAACTTGGTTTCAAAACAAATATTATTGCTTTTTCTATGTGTCCTGTTTTGAGTGAGAACCAAACAAATTCTGTTCAGTGATTTTACTTTTCAGCTCAGGTTTTCTAACTAACTGTACTTTTTCAAGTTAGCAGCATGTTTTGCAGACAGTGTCTGCTTCTAGCAGGTAACACCTTATGTTTAGAGTTACTACCAAGGATACCAAGGCCACTGCTAGAACTTGTGTATCACACTGGGGGTGCAGAAAGTGAAAGACCACACCTGCAGGGAGGAGTGGACAGGACAGATGACGCCAAACTGACCAACTAGGTATTCAATCCCATATACATCATATCCAGTATTTAAAAGCTCAGGGGTCCAGAGGGTTTCTGGCTCTCAACTCTCGCCCTCTCTCACTCTCGCTCTGGGAGAGAATGCACGGAGCACACATGCTGAGCTGTCAGGCTAAGCAAGATAGCTGATGGGTTAGGGTCTCGGCTCGGGTTGTTGGCATTCTTCCTCTCTTGAGGGAATTTTCCCCCTCAGAGCACCAAGGAGGACTATGTCCATAACTGCCTTCGATCCCTATTGGTATGTTCCTGAACCCAGTGCCAGAATCCAGATCCTGAACACAGCTCCCGTATGCTGCAGGGCCCAGTCTAGGACTCTCCCTGTGCCAACTCCACAGCATCAGTAACAGTGACGTAATTACCATCAGAGGCATTGGGTTCAGTACTGGTCTTGTATATATTCCATTATTATTATTTTCACTTTCATTAAATTGTTCTAGTTTCCTTTTCTAATTGCTAAGTCTCTTATTCCTTTTCTCTTCCCCTTTGGGAAGGGAGGGGGGTTAAAAGAGAGCATCTGTTATCGGTCTGGGTTGTCCTGGCCCTAAACCGTGACACTATGTATATGTTTTACTTAATATTTTAAATATCTCTGCTTAATATTTTAAATATTTTTGCAACCCGAACTATTTTTCTGGAATAAAAAATATTTCCATGGTTTTTATTTTGTTTCTTTACTGGGTGAGAACATTTCACAAATGCATCATAGGAAGCTGAAAATACAGTTTCTGCCCCTCTTAAGTAAATATATGTCTTTCTGTATTATTTGCTCTCAAACATGGATATTTATTGTAGTCAAATAGGAGTTAAAAGGGGAAATAAGTAATTTTTACTAGCTTTCCGTTGAATAATATTAAGTTCCACATAGAAAAAAAAAAAAAAAGTAAATCACAGATTAGGTCATGGAACTGTTCACTTTTAAAATTTGAAACTGGAGTTTTCCCTCCACTGTTTTATGTGTTATCAGAATATTCTGGGTACAGGAATCCAGATTTTCCTCTGTGAAGATTTCTAAATTTCAAAATATCGCAGTTATTCTTAACTTGCCAGCTGCTAAAGGTATGAGAGTAGACAGGATTCACACCTTTTTTTTTTTTTTTTTTTTTTAAGAAAACCTTAAAATGTTGATTTAAGGAAAAAGTATTGCTTCACATAATTTAAAGTGATCTTGTAACTGGGGGTGAAACTCCACTTATTAGTTGAATGTGCAACTTTTCAATGCCAGTGACATAATTTTAATAAATTTATTCTTAATTCACTGAGACATAACAAGAATCAGAAGTTGGTCCATGGTATTTTTTACAGCTCCAAGTTTTTACCATATCCTATTAAAGCTCAAAGTACTTGAAAGTGCTTGCATATCTCAGAGCAACCAGTCTTCAAGAACATACGTTGCTCCCAAATGCACAAATATGACTACAGCAAAATGTCCTTATGCCAGCAGTGAAGATTGGGTCAATTGAGATCAAAGGATCAAGGGAAAGGGCTTCCCACTGCTACCCCTCCAGAACTGTTTGAGGGCACACATACTAATCAATTCAAGAAACTGACTTTTCATCCTTGCTATGTACTTCTTTACAATTTTATTGCATATTATCCATCCTTAAATTTCTCAAAATATTCCTCAAATATTCCTCAAAATGTTGACTGTGAGCTGAACAAAGAGTACATCTTGCCTGAACCTCACCAAGATCCTAGACCTAGGACATCTACAACATTCTTGTAGAAACTCCCATATTTCTTGTCATTACTAGTCATTCAAGGCCCCAAAATACAATACCTGGCTCCAAAAGCAACATGTAAAATGGCCTGTCTGGGTCAAGTTGCTGCCAGAACCTCTGCAAAAATCCAGATCCTGTAGGAAAAATGGGCAGATCTTCTCCACATTTTTCTTTTCAATCCCTGTGGCAATGTTTCCTTAAGGACACATTTGACACCAAATGTGACATTGCCTTGTCTTTGTGGCACTACTTTGTAATTACAGTGTGTTTTCAAGTTTTGCAGCACTTCCTGCTCTGTAAGGTGGTAGAGACAAAGCTCTCTTAAGACAATGAGCTTTGGATCAGCTCTTAAAAGTTTCAGCGCCATGGCTGTTATTTAATTTTTATATTTTCCTTCTCATTCTCCCAGAACATTAATAAGAAACCTTATTCAGGAAGTTGGGGTCTATATTTGTATATTATCCAATAACATTGTGGCTAACATTGGCTCATGTTATAGTATGCTTGTTTTCATTGCGCAGATTTCATCTTCTCAGGGGATTCAGTTATTTGACCTGTATTATTATTTAATGGTATAAATACTTAAAATAAAAGTCCAGGCACAGCCAAGGCTTTTGGTAACTCTGCTTTAAAACACTCTTCATTAAAATCTGGCTCTGTTTGAAAGGTTTTGAGCCCTTGAAGGGACTGAAATAAGGAGCAGTACTTCTGATGACTGTTTCATGATTGAATATTGTCTTGGTTTATATTGTTGTACATAAAGTCTACATTATAAAGGACCTTTGTACAGTTCTTGATTTACTGAGAAAAAATGATCTTCAGAAAAAAATGAAAGATAATCTCAGCTGGAATAATAAAATCAATCTTTGTATTAAAGCAGTGTCTATTCTCACTTCATACTCATACTGGTATTTTAGCATGGGCAGTTACTGAGAAAGTAATAAAATATCATCCTTCTTTCCCCAAACTATTCTTATGTTTTTCACTGAATAACTGTTAAAAAAAAAATATTATTCCGCTAATTCTTCCAAAACAGGGTTCTCCTGCGTAGCCTTAATCTCCTGAATTTCAACCAAAAAACAATCTTTCCTGCTATGCCTGTGAAAGAAAGTTTAGCTTATTAAAAGGGTAGGCTTCTTGGCATTAGGATAAATTATCTGTATATAGTTCAGTCTATGGACTTTTTTTGCTATGAAGAAGCATGAAAGCCAGTCAATGGTTCTCTATGAATCAAACAGCTGCTTTTCAGTACCTCTTTCATTAATCCAGCATATTTTAGATTGCCTTTCACTCCTTGCACAGTGAGGAACATCCTCATGTCTACCTTCTGTGAGCAAAATGCAGACTTTTGCCTTGGGCTAGGGATGTGTCAAGAAATAGAGGAAAAAACATAAACCAATCTTCTAAAGAAAGAAAAACAATCTTTAGAAACACGCTCATCATAACTATATAAGAATCCTGAAAGCTGACGACATAAAGTAGAAAAAAAATAGAACAAATGTGCGATCAGCTTGGCTATGATGCAGATAAAAAGCATACAAATGCTTTATACAAACTAATGAATTGATTTCAGGCTCGACTGGGTGATATACAATGACATATTATTTATTTAACCTGTAGTTTACTGTTCACATAGTAATTTCCATCTCCTGCCCTGTCAAATAGAAGAAACTTGTTCAGTTTAAATATTAGATGATGATGAGACCAAATAGCAGGAAAGGATGTATAAATGAAAGTAATTCAGTGAGGAAAGTTTGACTGACATGAAAAGACAATAAAAGTTAGAATAATGTTAGGGATATCAAAGTGAAAGCCAGGTGGGCAGACGAGAATAGGCACGTTCCCAAGTGACTCTGAAAGGCATTCTTCAACACTGGGGAAAATCCAGCCATTTATTTTTCAGCTTATCACCCTGTGGGTCAAAACCTATGTATTAAATTTAGAGCACAAAGACTTGCCTTGTCTAACAATTGTACTTACTGTAGAAATTGGCAGGTAGGAGGGAGGAAGGGGAATACTTTCAAAAGCTCCACACATACCTTAGAGAGGATGATTTGGGATTTTCTCTCTGAAAAACAGACCATTTGAATCTGATCTCTTTTACTGTTTGAGGAGGATATAGGAAAATGCTCTTCTATAGTGTTGATGATTGCTTTTTACTGGAGCATGGCTTCCACTGTTTCTCAAATTACTGGGTAGTAGTGGTTATCTCCACCGCGAAAACAGCCTTTCACACAGGATTGCAAGTCCTGAATTGTTAGAATAACTTATGAAATGAAGCTCTGAAAGTTATATCTCAAATAATTAAGCTGACTACCCAGTGCTTTGAGAGTGCATGGCTTAGTCCAGCAATACAGTCATCTTCAGCTGAAGTGATGCAGTTTGGATAAGGCATTACAGACGGTAAATGGTTAAAATCCATCAGATTAGTTCCCCAAAATCACAGTGCTGCCAGCTTGTAGAGGTGCCAGGCTGAGTGAGCAATGGGTGCTAGGAACAGGAGGGCTGACAGGCTGGGGTTCCACTGCTAATGTGGTTACCTGAGAAGTCCCTTGCAACCCATAGGAATTGAGTTGATACAGGGACCATCAGCAGCTGCCAAAACAGAGAGATTTGTATAGTGATCACACCTAGTTATATGTAGAAGGGTTCTTGGTCTTTCTGAGTTGGGCTTGATGGGTATTTAGACATTTTATAAATAACAACAGAAAATAAGAAAGGTCTCCAAAAACCCATGGGCACTTCGGTTGTGTGAGGGATCCTACACTTCAATAACATTCCTTTTCCTTCCTGTTGGATTCATTGGTGGTCTGCACCTGTTTTTATAACTGCCCTGCAAAAATATCAAGGAAAAAAACCCCCACAAACCAATAAAAAAACACAGGACGGGAAGAGAGGTTTTCTACTTGAATTTTGCTTTTTCTATTTTAAGTCTCCATCTCCTCAAGCAAAAATCAGAAAACTTTGCTGAAAACAGAGTAAATAACAGTCTCAGTGATTAACTCCTCTCCATTTACAGCACACAGTCAGGTGCTCTGAGCATTGGACTGAGTCCTTCCAGATTAACCCTGCCAAATTGGAAACAAAAAGGGTTTTTTTCCTACTTACAGGGAAAAAAAAAACCCAAAACCCAGTGTGTGACATTGTTCTCCAGGACAGAAAGGATACAAAGGTTTCTATTCTCAACCTGCTATTTTTAGGACCAGTCCAGTGAGTCAGCGGAGAGCCCCTCTGTGTGCTGACATGAAGGAAATCCCAACTCCAGGTGTTGCTTCCGAATGCGCTCTGAGCTCAGGTAAGAACAATTACAAGTATGGTGTTTCCAGCAGGGGTGGGGCAGCTCAGACTGCTGCGATGGATGGGTGGATGGATGGATGGATGGATGGATGGATGGATGGATGGATGGATGGATGGATGGACAGCTGGGCAGCACAGCTGGTGGAACAGCAAGGCTCATGGCAAGACTGGAGGGGACATGACACATTGTCTAATTTTACCTATTTTAGCTGGCAACCAGAGGCACAGAATACAGGAGCAAGATAATTTCTGAATACCCTAAAGGCAGGGAATAAATGTAGCTGCCTCTGCTGAGCGAAATCAAAGAACCATTCAGATGGCTACAGCTGACAAAGTGGTTCCCAGTGGTACCAGTGCAGCTCCATAGAAGAGAGGAGTAGGAATTTCACCTCAAATCTCTCATGTCCCCTATTCAAAAGATATTGAAAAAAAAAAAAAAAGATCAAACTGCATGGTTATTTTTATATTAAATGCTTTTAGGGCATTTATGGGCTCACTGAGTTCCTGTCTGGGATGGCAGTGGACAAGGGTCATACATTTTTGCACCTGTATCTTAAATTTATATTGCACAGTTACAAAGTTAGCAAATTTAGCACATTTTCTTTACCTCTCTTTTATAATTAGAAACAGACCTGAGTCCTCAGATCTAAAGGACTGTCAAAACCTGGATCTACATGTTGGAAAAAGAATCCCTTTGTGCAGGAATGAATATTGGGACCACCTTGTGCCTTCCTATCAGCCAGGTAGTTGTGTGAGGAGTAGGTGATGACAGCAACATTCCCACCTGTAAAGACTGTGCTTTGCTCTTGGAGTTCAGCTTCCAGACAAACTGGGGAGCGAAATCTGGTGTCTAAAGAAACAGAAAAGTCAGATGTAAATCATACAGTAAAGGTGACTTGTATTCTTCGTCTCTCTCTTTTTTTTTTTTTTTTTTTTAACCAGAACAACATGACAGTTTTGAGCTAAGAGCTTTCATTCTATGCAAACATTTGAAAGACTGAAAGTTCAAATTATTTCAGTCATCCTAACTGCACAACCAACATGTTAATCCAACAGGTTTCCTTTTGAGAACCAGTGAGAAGTGTAAATATCATAATAACAGGGAGAATGGTTTCACTTTCAAGCATTTTCACTTCCTCAACAGGGTACTGGGTAACTACAGATAAAGCCAAGTCTGCCAACAAGTTGGCAGCATTTAAATTTTAGCTTTGGACATCTAATTTCATCCCTCAGAATGAGATCCTTAAGTAGTATTATGGAGTAGAATAATACAATCATTTAAATTGGAAAAGAAGATGTTCCTTTAACTGTTCAAAATTGCCCACACAAAAAAACCACAAAAAGCATCAAAACAATGTTATTTTCTAATTTTGAAAGAGACCTGCATATCTTTTCACAAATTTGAGATTCTTCTGGTCTATTTTTAACATTTTAATGCCTTCTGGGTTTTGTCCAATATTCTACACTGTGCTGGTGAATTGGTTGATTTTCTCGTGGTTTATTTTCAGCATCTCAATCAGCTGATCTTTATCTAGAATAAAGACAAGCTTTAGGTACCAGCAACAGTTTCTGAAACCATAGGTTTCTCATCTGTAACTCAACTAGGCTGAGATCAGTAGCCAATTCACAAAACTCTTTATGGTCAAGTGCTTAGACTGAAAAAAAACAAACAAACTATGCCAATAAATATAAATTATTCCTCAGTCCCATGAAAGGAGTCACAGACACAACTCCTTTTGGTGTTTGTGTTATGCCAACTCTTGTGTCAATACAAAACTATCACACCAATGTTCATGGAAAGCAAAGGCACAGGAAGCACAAAAATAACTGTGATTAATTTTCAGATACAAATAAACATTTCTGGGGAAAAAAAACCCAAACATTACTTATCCATCCACCTCAACTTGAATCCCTAAAATCAAAATAGTGTTAGTGGGAATGTGGAAAGAAAATAGGAAAAGGTAAAATGGAGTTACCTTGATGCATCTATTTAATCAATAAGAAGGTTCCACTAGCATCCTTGTAGCTAAAATGAGTTTATTCCTACTTCTTCACCAACTGATGGAGCTCTTTACTGAGACATGCCTAGTAGTGATCAAGCTGCTAGATACTGTAGGTTATACTGTGATACTGTATCTCTTTGGAAAGACATCCCTTTCCAAAGATCTGTTAATGTCATGACTTGTCAATGATGTATTGCTCTAAAAATGGTGCCTTTTACAAAAGAACAGGTCCTGGAGCAGATTTAGCTGTAATTACAGGAAGGAAGGAACAGGAGAGGTATGCAGATAGCAGGAGATTAATCTTGACAAAATAGAAAGTGTGTTCCTGCAAGCTGGATAATTTAAATGATGATGCTTTGGGAAGAGACCCATGCTAAACAAATACCTCCTCTGCAATAATCAAGAATTAGTATAGAATAATGCAGATATCTGAAACTATAATGTGTGTAGATAAGGGATTTACTTCTAGACACAGAGACTCAAAAAACATTTTTTACTTCATCTTCTAATATAGCACAGCTTCTCACGTTGAATCTATGATTCAGTATCATACAATCACATCCTGGTTTTATTAGGTAATTTAGTCCTGAGTAGCAACTGAAGAAGTCCCATTCCCCACTCAGTACTTCTCAGATTTCCTGTATTTGTCACCTGAAGCTGAGTATTTTATATCCTGTGCTATTGCTAATTATAATTATTTTTTATACCAGGCTTTTTCATTAGATTACTATGTTAGTCTAATAACTATGCCACTCCCATGTATAATACACAAGGGTGCATAACTGAGAGCTTTTTTATGTATTGTTCTCCATTTTACAGTGCAAGACATAAAATGGCTGATATTATTCTATGGCCTTAGACAAGTCATTCAGAGTAGTAGCAAGCTCAGGAAAAAAGGCCAATCAGTCTGAATCTCAGTTCACACTCTAACCAGAGAACAACATGAATGTAGCTCTCTATTGGTCCGTTATTCTGTATCATGACCACCAGCACATTGTCATCAAGAGTTGAGCATAGTAGGGATTAAGTTACTAAATGCTCTTATCATAAAACAGATATTGCAGTCTTTACATTTCATCTGTTAATCTGTTTGTTTTGCTGTATCTGGAGGATAAAAAATGTAGAAGTATGAAACATTTATATGTTAATTAGGAATTATAAAACAGTAATGGAACTTGTGTTGTTTTAAAATATGTGAGACAATGTTTGATTTTATGCTTCTTTTAGAAATAGCATAAGTATCTAGGCATATCTATAAATAATTTAAAACACTCTGCATGAGGTGATGCATGTAATCAAATGAGAGATAAATCCATGCCGAAAATAAAGACCTTTTTAACAAAGGTGGGTGTGTTTGTATAAATACAAATGTCTGGGTGCTAGCTTCAGTGTTAATACTTGTCTAATTTATTTAAACATATGCAAATGTATACATGGTATCACACCATGCCAGTTAATTGCACCATGAGTCGAGCTTGTCAGCAAAATTTCCTTGCACTACCATTCCTCTGCTCCACTGATTACAGTAAGAGAACACAGACAAGCAGAAATAGTTGTTCTTTCTGTACACACAGGGCTGAAGCATTTGGAGCTTTCAGGTGCCTGCCTGATGTGGTGCAATTATCAATTTATCATCCTGGGGAGAGAGGAGAAGAAATCAATCTTTGGTCCTCAGAGCTATTTTGATTGACAGCTGGTGGGGTCATATATGTAAAGTTTCATTTCATAGAGTTTATGACCCTCCTAAGCCATAAACTCCTGTTACTTTCATGCTGCAAAGCAACACCAACAGAAATCCCCATGCTGAAAAATTTACACTGAGCCAGCAGGAAACTGAGACATTTGCAAGTATGTTCACTGGGGAGAAGTTGAAAGGAAAGGTCACATTCAGAAGAGGATTACTGTGTCCTGATTTCATTGAGAGCAATACTGCACCAGTAGGGGAAAGACAAGTCTTAGGAGGTCTGCTGGCTGTGGCCAAGGCTCGCAGAGAGACAGAGCTTCAAAGGGCCATGAGCAGCAGTAAAGTAGTTTAAGACAGTAACAGAAAACCCATTTCTTGCTAAATGGATATTGGCAACCTTTATAAACAAAAATGTATCCACATTTTGTTTACTACTGTCAGTGATTGACCATGTCTGCAAAATAGCCTTTAAGATTTCTCTCCCAAATATTTACAGGAGGTGAGGAAAATGCAACAGAACCATAAATATTTGTTTTCTAAATCTGTTCTGGGCCCAAATCCTGAGCATAAGGGAGTACACAGGCTCTTCAGAAAAATGGGGCAGAAAAAGAGAATTTGAGAAAGCCATAGGTGGCCTGACCCTCTGAACTGACCATGAGCTCTATTCATCTCAAGTTGGCTCACCAGATACAAGTAGCAAGATGAACAAAGCACCCCTCACTGACACGGGCAACTCTGATGTGAGATTCTTGTTTTCTCAGTGCTTATAATCTTATTGTGAGATGGGACTTCTGCAATGCTTCCTCTGTTGATACTACACATCTAGGTGCTTTTGTGAAGCCCCAAGGGCTTTTCAGCTCAGAAGGGCTTCCTCACAATCCAGTGAATTGTTTAGTATCACAGAGAAACTGCCTCGTGAAAGGGTAGGAAAGATCTGAGCAACCTCTGAGATTACCAGTTTACTTGAGACCTTAAAAGAATATGGTCAAGATGTTGAGCTGGCACAAGCAGTGACCTTGGGATGGAGCAGAAGAACTCTGAGGAAGTGAGGCATAAATATCCATTATTTCTGAAACTTCCTTCTTTGACACTGCCTTAATTTCCAGATCCAGCTATTTATGAGTGTACAGGGTAGCACTAATGAATTTTCCAAGCCTACAGCCAGATCCTCACCTATACAGAAATTGTATGCTTTAATGGCAAGTCAGAAGGAGATGCCTTGCTTGAGATTAATGCCATCTGGGATTGAAAACCATAGGAATAAGTCACGTAGGACACCAGCCAAAGCACGCTATTGTTTCAGAAGCAATGTGCATGTCATTAAAGCATGGCAGGGCAGTGCTCTCATTAGCTCCTTGAACCATTTTCCCCCTCCCATCACCATGTCCTTCCCAACACCACCCTGCCAATTGATGCTTATTATAACACTCTCTGGTCTCCAGCAGGCTTGGTTTTATTTGTATTAATCCCAATATGAATTATCACTATTAATACCAGGGGAGTTGGAAGGGCAGTTACCAAGCTGCATGCCAGAGCAATGCCACTGGCATCTCACTTCAGCAGGGAGTTTCATGTCTGTACACCAAAGGTAACACAAAGAGGAAGACTTTAAGAGCTCAGACATCATAAAACCATGAAAAACTTAGAGTAACCTTGAGTACTCTGATTCTTATTCCTGTCCTTAGTCTGCACGTTCTCTCACAACTGTTCTGTATCATTGCAACCAGATACTGGGACTGTGCATTCATATAAATAAGCTCTACAACCAGAAATCATTGAATATTATGTATTTTCTCTCATTTAAGACTTTCTCAAGTCCTTGTCTTTTTTTCCCCCTCTTCCTATTGCCTTTTTCCCCAGGGTTTCCCACAGGTTCAGACCCACGCAAACTGAACACAAAAATGGCCAGATTTTTAATCATATTCAAACAGATGTTTTCTAAATTGGAGGCTTGAGGGAGTTCATAGAATCATAGAAATGTCTGGATTGAAAGAGGTTATATAGTCCATCCCCTCCTGATGAGTGCAGGGACATCTTCAACTAGAGCAGGTTGCTCAGAGCCTTGTCAAGCCCCACCTTGAATGTCTCCTGGGATTGGGGCCTCAACCACCTCCCTGGGCAACCTGTTCCAGTGTCCACCACTCTCACGGTAAAGAACTTCTTCCTTATTTCTAATCTAAATCCACTCCTTTCTAATTTAAAACCATTGCCCCTTGTCCTAGGTATGTAGGACCTGAAGTTCAGAGATCCCATTTCATGAACCACGTGTTACGATGACATCCAAAGTGTTCTGACTCTTTCATCTTGCAGAAGTTTTCAAGGGGAATTCAGTCTCTGCTCTTTTGAGAGACTTACAAAGGGCATATGGGACACTGGTTGTGCTTTACTGCAACACACAAGACTGCTGTTAACAAAACTGCATATTGCTAGGAAAAAACAACAACAACAAAAACAGAGAAAGAGAGGAAAAAAAAGTTAGCAATTGTGGAAGGAAGTTTCTAGTTAAGAACACGGTTGTTGGAAGCAGGTGTTAATCTTTGCTGGCTCAGTTCCCACAAGAGTCACATGGGGTGCCCAGCATCCCAGATATCCCTGTGCTTCTTGTAATGTCATGTCCAGCTGCACCAAGAGTGAATTGACTTCTCCCTTCCTGAGAGACACAGAAAAAATAAAGGGGGTATATATTTGGCATGAAAATCCTGCCTTGGTAAGTGTTATGCTGGTGCTATCTGCCATGGCGCTACCTGCAGCTCAGCTGACAGATTAACTCAAGAGCAAACTGCTAATACACATTTTAACCAAAGTATGATTTTCTGGGCTCTAGACACATTACTTGTCTCAAAGACATTCCTTATCCTTCCACTGCTTTAACACATCTTAGCTGTTTGTCAGCCATGATCAATAGTCCTGCAAACCTACCAGAGATTCCTATTGGTGAAAAAGCTTCAGTGAAGCTGAGATGCAGCTTTAACTGGGTGTGGAGCTTCAGACTCCAGGGAGACTCATGAAATGTTCATGAAGTAGGGGTGGGATGGAAGAGAGAACCTGCTTTGCATAGCAATAGCTTTGCATAGTAGGGTTATTGCATAGCACTTGATAAAAAGGAACCTTTGGCATCGCACTAGACTTACTCCCACTCTATCTATTTAGGTAATAAATAAAACTGCCTTTCCCTATTCATTCACTGTACTAGGTGAGTCTGATTTTTTCAGACAATATTATAAAGTTCACAGCTGCCTTATGAATAGTTCCAATTTCTAGCCATCAGCTGTAACACAGCAGGTTAAGTATGCAGCACACGAAACTGAAACATACATAGATAGACCAGCCATGTGTTATTTTGCTTCTAGTCTTGGCCAATTAAACATCTGCTTTCCATAGGGAAGTAATCTTTTTTTGTATAGCCCTAAGGGAAAAGAAGTTGTTGTATTTCATTTTTCACATTATGCATTTACTCTTCATTAAGACAGATTACAATTAAGGCAGCCCAGCATAACTCAAACCATTCCTTTCCATCAATATGATAGGGGATGATTTTTGATCAATGGCCACTTCAATTGCCAAACTATCAGTCTTTTCACAGTTAGTGCCTGTTTGTTCAAAGAGCCTTTGGAAAGCTACTAGCTAAAGTATGGTTCCATATACATATGAACTCCAAAAGCATGGTTCACATCCCATCCTCTGACCCACTCCTAATAATTACATTCAAATAATAATTTCAAGTTTACACACTTATGAAAAATAACCTCTATGTAAGCCAGAAAAGCCAAACTGAAAACAACTTGCAAATTCAAACCGTCTCACACCATGGCAATGTTCAAAAGAGGGGGCATAGAATCAGATAATAGTTGAGGTTGGATGACATCTCAGTATTATCTAGTCTAATACAGATGCCTACAGTCATCTTTGGAAAGAGATACCATAAATATAAAGCTTTAAGAACAGAGCAATATTTCTTAGAATCTCAGCATTTGTAATGGGATTAAAACTTAAATGTTCCCCTGTGATGTGCACTTAGCTACAGACTTTCAAATAAAGCCAAGGGTACTCCTTGTAATAATCTGTGCACACAATTTCATTAGGAATCCATATATGAACTCCCATATAGGCCACCAAGACATAGAATCCAAGTTCACACAGCAGTTTTTTCTCAGATACCTATTCTCTGATTACTACTGCAGAAAACTGCATGTAGTTGTTCAGGTGTTTACCAAATGAGAACACAAATCAGGCCGCTAAACTTGCCTGGTCCATTTTGACACTTCACTAAACAACAGTGCCTCCCTCAGACAGCTCTTCACTTTACCCACATTTTCCACTTTTTGCACATTTAGCAAACTTCCATTTGTAATTTTGCACATTTTTCCAGTGCAATCAAGTGTGTTTACAAGAAGCTGGGTTTCACAGATACGTGTGTATTTTACACACTTTTAGGCTTCCACAGCAAGTGCAAAGAAGGAAGAGTTTGGTTTCCCCTGAGCCATTACATGGATCTGGACCAGACCCAAGAGGGGTTGTGTGTATTGTATGAAAGGAAGAGAGAGCACTAACAAGCTCAGGTTGCATCCAAGACAAAACAGTTACTCATTGCCAGAAGCCAGTCACTTTGCCTACTCGAGGAATTCCCATCTCTAACCTTCGCAGATAAAAAACCCCATCACATTTAGTCAGCCTCTCATCATCCTCTCATTTATCAGACACAAACAACTATCTCTAACAAGTCAAACGAAGCATATGGGGAAACGCAATGTTCCCTGCTCTTAAACATATCCGTTACAAGCAAAGAGCCAGTGGCTAAACAAATAAAAATCTTTCAGACCCAATTGTCTTCCTATCTATTCTGAGTATGCTTGCAAATTCAACAGTGATTTATTAACCACTATTGAAGGACAGACCTGTTAATAAAAGCTCACCTACATATACCTCAGAAAATGTCAATAACCACTAACAACAAGTTCCTGAGATTCCCATTTAGCCCCAAATGAGCACATTGCATAATCAATTGCTGCCATTCAAATAATGTGCTTAAGTCCCATAGGCTTTTTGGTTGGGTTGTTTGGTTTGGCTTGGTTTTCTTTTTTTTAAGAAATTTGTAGACCCAGAAAAGACATCAGCATATTGTATTACTTAAGTTCTTAGAGGCATGGTTGCAACTCCATAATAGTTAAGATCATGTTCGATGTTACTGAATCAGGATTGAACTCAAAAAAACAAAAAGAAGAGTTCTAGAAGTAGTGCCCAGAGGCTCACACTTGCAAAGATCAGTCATGTACTATGTATTATGGCTTATTTGCACTTGCATGAAACAGGTTTAGGGTATTATTTATTTTTACTGACCCAAATTTAATATAGTTCAAATGTGAGCAGAATTTGGCTTCATATCAATAAAAGTGTTAAACATATGATCTCTTAGGACTTAATATTCTGTATGACTGTGCTTTTCTGGAGAGCAAAACATTACACTAAGGGCCCTCTTCGTTAGTTTGCAGACTTATTTTTTTTAATGCTTCAAACATTTTAATAACGTCAAAGACCATAAAGGTGTTGTAGCAATTAAAAAAAAAAGATTAAACTTGTAAGTGAGGAACCAAAAATCATACAGTTTATGACTGCCAAAAATAACAGCTTTGGATTTCTCATTAGAATTTCAGTACTGAAAAGAGGGAAAAATTGTCAGAGCAATCATTTCTCACTCTGGGTATAAGTGAAAAAGCTTAGTGGTCCAGATTGGGCAAGATCCACAGTCCAGTTTCCCACCATTGTATCCCGTCTGTGCTCATTTAGACATGTGAAAGGTAGACATAAATGTCTATTGTAGCAGAGACTTATTCCTACTTTCCTAGTTTCCAAAAGTTTAAATTGCAAAACATACTACAGATCAGGGGAGAATCAAGGCCATAATAGCAGTTGTTTAACTGAAACACTCCCCAGATCCAGCTAGATCTAACTAGAAAAAATAAAGGCTATTTTGACAACTTTAACAATGTCAAAAATTATTTCATCCAGGTTTGAGTTTAAATTAGGAATAAAGCTTTGGTAGAGATTCCCCTTACATTACATAGTTAGTTTTTCTGGTTCTGACTTACCGATCTACAAGTATTTTCTTTGCATTTGTCCCATGTGAGAGGTCATTAGATTGTTAAAGCCATTTTCAATAAAACATGCAAGGCTTTAACTAATGCATTTGTATGCAATAATGACAGGAACTGTAACCAATATATGTGCTGTTTGCAGCATACTGGTAAATATCAGGCAGAATTTAAGTCATTTGTCATAAAGGAGACCATAATTTAAGACAACTAAGGAATTTCAGTGCTTTGCAAGGCACTACATGAAGTAACATGCAACTTATGCTGTCATTATGGCTTATTTGAGAGGTTTAGATGAAGGGGAAAAATGCCAAAAGCAAATTAACACTTCAGAGGCACAGTTTAAACTGACATGGGTTTTTTTGGTGGGGGAGGAGGGGTTTTCATTTTTATCCTTGCTGTTTTGTTGGGGTTTCTAAAAAAATCTAAGTAATTATGTTATTCCATTTCTTGCACAGCTTAATACTTGTATTGCCCAGCCTGCACTGCTCAAATACATTGTCAGGACACAAATTTTTCTCTCCTAGAATACAGACTGAGTGTTCTGACCCTTCACTGTCAAATTACCCCAATAGTGTCTGGAGCAGGAACAGTGGTGAATGCACAGGAATCCTGCAAATCAGACAGGAAGCACTCCAGCCCAGGAGAGACTTTCCTAATTCCCTTCTTAGGCACCAGTGCCAACATAATGTTCTTGGCTTCAAGAAGTGTGAGTTTCTGATTAATTTTTATTCTTAAATGAACCATTGCATGGTGGAAACCCCAGGTCTTTCCACTCCAAGTCTTGCCACTATTATTAGTGATGAGTAGCAAGGTAACATTGAGTATGACAAAAGAAGGACAATTTTTAAATACATGCCTGACTGTAGACTACTGATTTGTAGTCCTGCTCAAAAGTGAGCTGGGGAGCAGATCTTGATGAAAGAACCATTCTAAAGCTGTGACATAGCTTCGGAAGCTTAATGGGATATCACTGTTAAGAGGTCAGCTCAGCAGAAGAATGGGAATCTCTTCAGAAATTTATTCTTTACACCAGATTTAGCATCTTCTGCTCATAGTAAAACAGACTGTGATAGGCCAAGCCAGGACTGAGTAGGCCTGTCTTAGGCTACAATAAATCTCCCAAGGCACCTGATATCAGCCAAAATGAAGGAGTTAGGCAGAATGTTGCTCACCGTGTCTTGGTTTGGTATATCTATTTATTTTTTAAATTTGCCTTGATCCATTTCAGGAAAAAAAGAAGCACACACAAATTCAGCAGCTTCATGAATGTGGTTTATTACCCCTGTGGCCAGAGACTGCAAATCTGGGCACATCCCATCAGCTGCTCTGAACCTGCAGTCTGGGCTTTAAAGTGCAAATCTTGGTCGACACAAAGCCTTGCTCTTTCACAAAGGGTCGTTAAATGTAGCTGACAGGTCTCTGTGCAGAAATGGCAACTCTGCAGGCACATCAGCATTTAAAACACTCTTGGTTTACCACATATGTAATGGCTCGCATGTTTGTGCCACTGGCAATTCTGGCAGAAACCCAACAGCATTCCTGCCTATGTGGCAAACCTGAGTTTAATGATCAAAACTGAAACAAAAAGCCCAGATAACATTAAAGTCACAACTCAGTCTCTGTAACTTTGAACTGCTAGGTCAAGGCTGAAGGTTTTCTGGGGAATTTTTCAGGACAGCCATGTAGCTCACTTCAAGGCTACTTTGTGACTTCAACGTGACTTCAAAATCTCATTTCCAGGGCATCATTTAAAAATTGCTCAGTGCTTCAGAAAGAAGTAAACCATTTACTTTCTGACCTGCTGCAACTGGGTACTGTTCTGCTGAAGGAATGGAGCTTTCTATTCACTCCCCACAACCTTTTGGTCCTGTCATCATATTTGATTCTCATTAATTGCCTCATAGTAATATGGAGGGCCCCCAACAGAGATCAGTGCCTGACACTTTAGATAGATGGGTGGGATTCCTCTCACCTAATTTTACCAGTCTAAAGATTAGCTATCTAGTTTAAACTAGTCATTTAGACTCCCTTTATAGTCAATGGAGAGAGATAAGCACCTTTGTGGTAAAATTTGGAAAGCTGATTATTTTAATGAGTGTGTTTAGGACTGAATTCAGTAAAGCATTTAAGCAAATGTTTATCTTTAAGCACATGAATAATCTGATCTCTGTTAAGTGGAACACTTCAGCATGTTCTGAGTTTAAATATCACTGTAGGCCAAAGTGATTTATTGAATTGTTGAGCATGGAGTTGAGCATGACATGATGAAGCAAGACAGAGAAAAAAATATGCAACATTAAGCTCAGAAGAAAGGGATTCAGGGAAGGGTGAAGTGAAGGAAGACAATGTTCAAGGGAAATTCCCAGGTGAATTGAAGAGACTGGAAGGATAAGAAGACCCCTGCATATGTATCTCTGATATCTGCAAAATTCCCAGTGAGCAAGAGCAGGTGCTCTTCCCTCCATGTTGCTTCCATAGAAGAACAAGGTGACATTCAATGGAATGGAAAAGCAAAAAATCCCAAGCCAATATTGGGAACCTAAATCCAGATGCAATGAATTCATGGACATCGCAACCACAGGAAGTCACAATGGGTTTAACAGTATCAAAAATGAGGCTGCCTATTTCTGAAGATATGCAGACAGTGTCAAAAATACCAAGTAAAATTACAGTCTCATTACTCAGCATCATTCTTTAGGGCTTAAGCCAGTTTCTAATGGCTAGAAACCAAGATGCAACCCATAAGGAAACACCAAAGGAGGGCAAGTAACCTCACAGCAGCCTGAAGTTAGAACCCTTCCATCACTTCAAAGCTTTTGGTACCAACCTCTACCAGATTCACTCTGAAATAGTGTGTGGATTCATCTCTGTGGCTGTTCTTTTGAACCATGGTATGTAAAAAATCCTATAACAATACCAGCACTTAACTAGACACCCTGAATTTAAATTTAAAACTTAATCTTCTGCTGCAATTAATGGGTGTTGATCAGAGCACAGCACTGCATTAGAAAATGTTGGCTTGATATTATAGTCCAGTGTGACAACATTAATGTCTATCAAAATGTCCTGATTGATATCCCCACTTTTCTAAATATCCTGTTTCTTCAAAGTCTATTCATACTAATAAAAGTGAGATCTTAACTATTTCCTGAAGTGCAGGATAAAACCAACAGCTTGGGGGAGTCTGTATCTGTATGCATGTTTCTGGTTTACATGCATCTGTATCTGTAACTGAACCTGTCCTCAGGTCTGTTAAGTTGACATGTATTTCCTAGTAATTATTTTTCTAATCTTGGCATCATTCTGCCTGCAAATTGCTGACAGATAGATGTCATGCAGGTCCCATGGAGGAGGCTGAGGGAAAGGAGGTCAGCAGATACCAAACTCAGTGTAGGAATAAAAGTAAATGGAGAAAAGGCTAGTAAGACAAGGAGAAGAACAAAAGTAAATGCAAATAAAATTCAATCCTGAAAAAACACCCAACAAACCAACCAACAAAAAAACCCCAACAAAACAACAAAACAAACAAACAAAAAGACCCAACAAAACAAAACAAAACAAAAAACCAAAACAAAACAAAAACCAAAAACCAACCAACCAACTTTCAATTTCAACGCAAAGCATTAGGATTTTTATGCAAGAATGGGTGTTCTAGCAATTTGGATTTGTGACTTTGTTTTTACAAAACAGATTACAAAAAGTCACAACAGAAGCACAAAAAATTACTGCTGCATTTCAAATCAGGAGTCTCAGATGCCAGTGGTTGGGACAGCACAACAGCTAGAGAAATCTGAACTCTGAGGAATAAATTCCCCTATTTTCTTACAGAAAATCTTTGAATGACAGCATAATTTGCCCATGAGGCTCCAAATGAGAAAAAAAACCTGAAAAACATCAGCATCTGGAGATTTTAGCTGTCTTGGTCGAAGAGACAGAAGAGACAGGGAAACCAAAACTATTTACTTTTTGGAAAAAAAAAAAAAAAAAAAAAAAGGACTGTCAAGAAGAAAGACGGAGGAATCTCTGCAGATTCTGATACAGAACCAACTTCAATAATTTCCCTTCTCTGTTTATATTATATTCCTTTTATTTTCATATGTTTGTGATAGTTTCAGGAAGCTGATTGGAGATGTTTTATAGTGCATGTCAGGAAATATTAATATCACCTTTTCATTACCATAGAATACCCTGAGTGCTTTTACAGGATGTGGTGAGAGGGAGAGCTTTTATAGATAAAATGAGTAGTAATAGAGCACCTTTCCATACCTAAGGCCTTTGGAGTGCTGAATGGAAAATTTAATTTTAAAAAACCCAATCAATATTTCTCGCACAAATACACTGCTTCTAACTCTTTTGAATTGTCCCTTATTTCTTGGTATTTTGTTTTTCTTAAATGGTCTCCCTGGAGACAAGTGATTGCATGAGCATCAGAGCTTGTCCTTAAAATAGAAGGAGCTGTAAGTTTTTAACTCCCGGTGACTATGAAAAAATCCTCTGAACTATGTTTCTAACAACACAGAACATGAATAAAAGGACTTCCGTTATTTCATAACCTGTATTCGTCACCATTTTCTAAATTCATCTGAGCATATTTGGAAACCTGATAGATGATATATGAATATTCATTGTAAATTAAAAAATTACAACATAAATTAAATTAGGCAAATTAACAGTTTAGACATTAGACCATCACACTCTGGATAAATATTTCTCTGGTTTGTTGCATACCCAAGCAGGAGCCTGGATGATGGAGCTACCCTGAGCAATCATAGACATTAGCACACCCTGTGAACATTGATTTTAAATTACTTTGGGTCAGGTTCAGCTAGCAAACTCTTGGATTTTGACTGTTCCCCTTTATTCCTGCTGTAGAAGGTAGTGCCACTGATTGTCAAAATCTTTGATCACTGGCCCAGGTTTACTTCACTCCAGGGTTTTAATATCTATGATAACTACTGCTTCAGTTTCTCACGAAGAAATATGTATTTGTCTTTTTGTGGAGAAAAAAAAATATAAAAAATAATGTGCTTTACTCAGCTATCAACAGTGTAAATGGATTTCTAATAATCATAGGGCTCCCCCTGTTTCAGCAACATGTTGTAAAGTAGGGTTTATAATGTTGAAAAAGCAAAGGTTGATGGCTTTCTAATTTCTTACATAGGTGAAGTGCAAAGACCAATTTCTCATTTTACTGTTATTTCAACAAAAATTAGCATTCTACTTGTCAGAAAGAGCTCTCTCTCATGACAAAGCACTGTCATAATGTTGAACACTCTGCAGTAGTATGTTTCCATTAGATTTTTTCCAGCAGCAGAGCAGCTCCCAGAATAAAAGAGCCAATTCCTTTTAATTATTGACAGACAGTTCTCAAAATGTATGTGCTTAAAAAAAAAAAAGGCAGGCACAGAAGAAAAGACCAGGGCCAAGTTTAACAGTCTATTGGTGATAGGCTATAACCAATGGACACTTGAGAAATCTGTACACTGCCTGTAAAATGAATGAAAATATCTTTTTAATTATGCACCAGTTGTAGAAGTTGTTTGCAGACAAGCTGCTTAGAAGTCATGTGTTGGAAAGAGCGAGGAGAGTGTTTTCATTCTGAGAGCCCTTGAGTTTGGTTGCAACTGCCTCACCACTTATACAAAATCAAATCCTTTTCTGGATACTGCAGATGAGGGATTCTTGGATGCTACTGTCACTATCACTTTTGTGTACATGAGCTTTTCATTCTCTCCCTTACCCTCTGCAGTTCCTCTCCACTGTGGTTGTGAGGAGCAATCTCTCAAGGTGACCCTTTGCAGCTAGGCTAGCTACATAGCTCACAGTGATGTGGCCATGTTAACTTTGAGGAAGGTCAACTGGACATTCCCATTGTGGCCTCCAACAAGAACTGCACAAGTCAGGCCAGTTCCCCAGACCTACATCCCACATCACATTGCCCACCCTGTAATGCCTGAGCTGGATATTTTAAACATATGTATATCTGTAATATCTTTTGCGACTGCAATTAGTGATGTGTAAGCAACCTGGGTGGGATCCATCTCATCCAACTTCAGTTGCCTAACAGGGAGGTGTCTACCCATCTGGCCTTGCCTGTCATCAATGGAGAGATGTAAGAACAGCCAGAGGGTGATTCATCACACCTCAGTTACAGGTCAGATATGGTGAGCTGGCTTCTGGAGGCTTATATTTCTCTCCACAGGTTATAATGGGAGTCTAGACACATATATGCAGCCAGACAGCCAATTCTGAAACACTGAAGTGAGAGGAAACCCACCCCGTGAACCTGTCTACAGTGGCAGGCACTGATCTCAGCTAAGGGCCTTCAGTGTTACTGGAATGCAATTAGTAAGATTCATAAATGTTGACAGGCCAAATTATCTGTGGGAAATTGTATTTTGGCTCCTTGACTTCCCAAAATTGCAACCTCTTGCATCACTTCCATTGTTGTCTCCATAGCACTTAAACTACAACCAAGGGCAAGAAACATTTAAATTGGTAGACAGTGTGTTTCTGGACATTGCCTGACCATGAGATAAGGTTGGGTTTGCTAAAATATGAAGTTGGATAACACTGATGATGGCTTGGTGGGTAAAGAGACTCTTCATTTTCATCCACTTGCCTTTGGACAATCCTTAACATTAAACAGTGCTGAAGGTACGATTTCATTTATCTTAGACAGGAACATTATTAATTGGTGATAGACCACATCCTGAGGCCATTACTCAGGAAACAGCTTTCTTTGACCTGACTCTGAGTTAAGGACCTCAAGACCTGGTCCCTGTGAATTAATTGAAATGGAAACAAATGTGGTTGAACTAATGAGATAAAGATCAACCTCTCAGGGATTTTAATCAAATAAGTTGTCTTAGTTTCTGTACAAGGCAGAATTCTTTATATAAGACTATTGTCTTTTTTGAGTCTGGAAGGGATTCTGTAGGTTTCTGAAGGATTTTCTCATGAAAAAAAAACAACAAGCCAAAATAAAAAAACAAACCTCTGATAGCAGACTACAATGAGGTTTAATGACTTTCCATCCAAAATGGACACAATTTAAAAAAATAATAAAAATAAAAATAGGAAAACAACGCAACGAAAGACAAACAAACAAAAACTAACAGGGATAACTATTGCTTACTGTAAATCTAATCACACCTTGTGCAGACTTTTTCTTTTAGGTTGTTTGAAAAAATTGCCAAAATTATAATGTTTTGAGAAGTTCCCTGATTTGGCTGAAATCCACACCACTGAAGGAAGGGTAAAACTCCAACTAAGTTTAAGAGGAATAGGATTAGGCCAAAAATGAGTACTTCTGAAAATCCCTCACAATTATTTTTATCAGTAATGTCTGAAGGGAATGCAGCAGACGCTCACGATTCAGCTTCACTTCAGATGTAGATCCCAAACTTAACATAATAAACTTGATTAATTCCAAGAAAATATAATTAGAACATGTTTTATAGGCATGAAGCCATTTTGATGAAAGAAATATTTTCCAGCCTTATGACGAACAAGTCATAACAGAATAGTGCAGGTTTAAAATTCTCAATATGATTAATGAACTGGGTTATACTTCTATCCGTAAGCAGAACAGTAATTTAATTCACTGACAAATAGTAAGAGGACAAAAATTAACCAAACATCTAGTGCCTTCAAGGGCAAAAAAAGCTGAGTAGCCCTACAGCACTTGAAGCACTTCTCCATTTAAACCGTGTTCTTGAAGAAATGTATATACCTTAAAAAATGGAAGACATCCCTTTAAGCTGAATTAATTACACTGATAGAACTGTGTTTATAGCCTTCAAACCTCAAGGATTAAAATAGTCTTTCTGTATTAGAGAATGATCTGGGCTTTCCAGATGTTATTTTGCAAGTTTTAGCCTTACCTCTGATAGTCTTAAGAAACCGTCAGGCTGCTTAAGGCATTCTTCCTTGAAATCAGACACAGCACAGCAGTCCATCCAATACCACAAGTGAAAAGCTCTGAAAAGTCATTCCTAGGTTTAAAGCATTGCTTTGCATCTGGACATTCAAAGGAAGCAATGGGACTTACGGATTTTAAAGCTGGTGACTACAAAAATAGTGAACGTAGCTTTCTCCAGTTGGCAGCAGGGAACAAAAGAAGAGCTACACTCCAACTGGTTTCAGGAATTCAGCCCAGACTTTGACAGACTTTCAAGGCTTAAAAGGGTGGAATGGGAAGGAAGAGTAGTTGGATCTGAGCCATCCAAAAGACTTTCTGACCCGGAAGGATTTCTTCAAGCTAGAATGTGCTTAAATAAACAAGATGGCCAAAAAAAATTTCACTTTATACCATTTTCTGGAGACAAAAGGACAACCCAGCTGGAAGAAAGACTATCTGTTAGTTTGTCGTGGCTGATTTTCTTCAGTTCACAAAGTCTTCAGTAATTGAGAGGGATTCACAGAAGTTCAGCACATTCCTCATTTTTGTATAACAGTGGTAACAATGTTCGTGATATACTTGGAAACTCTAACCATTCTATGTGTTCAAAGCATTATATAAACATCAGTTAATTAATAGCTTCTAAACAGTGTTTTATTCAGGTGGTTCAGATATGCCTTTGAAGAGTACATAAATACTTAGATTGTATATTGTGAAACAATGTGATATATTTATTAATTTTAATTAAGTTTTTTCCAGTTTACATACATGATACAAGGTAAAAAAAATGCAATTGCAGAAATGATAGAAAGGAGGTAGAAACCACAAGGTCCCAAGGGGATAAGGAGAGGTGAAATAGAATGAAACTGCAGAGGCAAATTAGGCAGACTATCGGACAGTGTTTCCTACTAACTAAAAATAGGAGAAATTGATGCTATATTTATGGCATTGTATTATTAGCCAGAACGATGCATGAGAAAGTGCAAGGAAAGCACATGTCCCAGAAATGTCATGGAAATATAGGATCTAGTCTAAAGGCCATCAAAATCAATGGAAAGATCCCTACTGAATGCAGAGAGAGCACTCTGGATCCCAGGTTTCCCAAGGGAAATTATGAAGGTGTCATTTCTGGATCATTTTAAAGAAAAAAAAACCAACAGCAACAGCAAAAAACAAAACAAAACAAAACAAAACACAACAAACTAAACAACAAAACCAACCAAACAAAAAACACAACCAAACAACTGTAGAAGTCAGCACTGAACAGGGGTTGCATCCAGTGTCTGAATTCTGCTCTTTCTTAAGCCAGTGATCAAGTAGCTGGCCTGTCTCAACCTTCTTTTTTTATTTTTTTTATATTTTCATTAAAACTGAGTTAGTTGAATTCAAATTCAGTCAGAATTATTCACCTAGTAGCAACTGATAAAATCAGTCATTTTCTAAAATGAGTCATAAAAGGCTATTACAACAGACAGAGCAAATGATCCAAGAAAAGTGAGTATTGCCCTTAAGTGTATTCTTTAAATAATGACATGAATGTCACATCTGTCACAAGAAGAACAATTCTACTGCTGTCCTTTGTCCATGATCGTCTGCATTTGGTTCACTAAACAAGAGAATGAAATTTATGTGGTTGTTAGAAATTACTGGAAATGTCCAAGGACTGGGGTCTTTATTCTAGATTAGTTCTTCCCATAATCAGAGTTAATCTGATTTTCAGAAGGAGACATAATTCCTCTCCAGTGTTTCCCCAGAGACTTTGACCTCTTCAGATCCTGGATTCCACCCCTCTGACCATTGCTGAATATGAAGACTATCCAACGAGTATACTGTATTTAGCCACGCTCATTTATAAAGCTTTTTTTTTCCACCCTGTTCCCAGACTCCAGTATTCCCTATGAGTTTTTTTCCTCAACTAAAATATCTGAGTTTTTGCTTTGTTTTTGTTTTTAATTCTGTCTGTCCCAAACACCCAGAGTCTGCCCTCATACACTTACCATGGGAGTTTCTGTAGGACACTTAACTTGCTAAAATGTGTGGAATTTCTTGGTCCGACTAGTTAGAACATGATTTGCTTCTTCATTCAAAGTGAAAGACAAATATTTGTCTGGCAAGGTGACTCTAAGCATTTACTACATGTTACTTATCCAGTTGAGTCTTGGCAGTTCTCCCTACCCTCATAGAGACTGACTCTCCACTCCTTCAGTTTTTTATGCTCAGATACACTCAAGTTAAACATTTTCTGACTTACTCTGCTGCTGAGACTAGAAATGCTAATATCCATTCTTCTGGTGTGGTGTGTGATATTGCATTCCCATCCATGCCTTCACTATTAAAAGCACAAATATCAGTCCTTCCTACCCACAAAAAATAAATCCATAAAGACTACAACTTGCTTGGACAGGAATGGAACCCATATTAAGTACTTTGCTGAATAGACAAGACTGAGTCCTAAAATGGGGTAAACTTTCATCTCACTCTTTGTGAGGATTGTACAGTCATTTCTCTCTGTGGGATCTTACATGAAGAAATCAGTTCTTGTGAACATTTCATTCCCTCCACCCTCATGAAGGAC
Source organism: Ceyx melanurus (assembly GCA_024611195.1). Taxonomy (NCBI): domain Eukaryota; kingdom Metazoa; phylum Chordata; class Aves; order Coraciiformes; family Alcedinidae; genus Ceyx; species Ceyx melanurus. The sequence continues at coordinate 249,314 of JANHGL010008534.1, forward strand.
ACTTGTTGGCGTATTTCCAACCATAGTAGAAGATTGCTGAAGCCTCCTGGAGGCAAGCCAAGCCATGTCACATCCAGGGGGCCCACTTTGCATTTTTGGCTTGGTTGTGATTTTTGTTTTCAGCTATGGTGGATAAAGTTTTCAAGTATATGATTCATCGGTGCTCTCTGTAGAATTTACAAATCTTTGCTTCTGAAAGCCTTATCTTCCTCCTAAATTATATGCCAGGCAAGGCCAGAAAAACAGAATTGTCATTTGGAGGTTTTGGTATGGCTCTAGTGAAAGCTACTTACTAGGGGGTGTCATGACTTTATGATACCTATGCTGTCAACTGAGGAGGGCTTTTTTTAGTTAAATGTGATAACAACTGCACCCTATTTATACCAATGAACTTAGTCATATCAAAATAGTAACATCAAGAGGAATATCCTGGGCAAAACTTTCACACTGCTCAGTTTACACTTAAAAATAAATATTTCTTTAGCTTAAAATTGATTCCTAGCTACAAATGTTGGAGAAGTGGTTCATGGATGTGACTGCACCCTGAAAACAAGAGAAAGTTTGGAGCTTGGCTCATTTAGGATTAAAGGACTGGCCAGTCAGAGTCAAGGGGATATGGGTTGCTATCCCTATGACCAAACATGTCACCAGGACATGTCACTCTGTCTCCAGGGAAACTTCAACAGAAAACAACCAGCAAGAAAGCTTGTAATTTTGTGGTTCACATCACTATTAAGGCAATTACTATTAAGGGGCTGCAGAGACCCTGCCCTCCAAAATTTTGCAGTCAGAATCATTGCAGTTTCACCAGCTGAGTGCAGGGTGGAAGGAGCATGCATATCTGGAGATCAGGCATCCCTTTGTACCATGGAATCCCTTCGTACCGTGAAACTTTAGGGGTGTCTTTAGGCCATTCTGAAATGAGAAGCAGCATTCCCCAGCTCTCAGTTTTCACCATCCCTCCCAAGAGGCTTCCCAAGCAGCTAAGCACAGTTGAGCAGTACAGGGCTTTTAGATGCATTTCATTTAATGGAGCAGGTGGAAACTGTGAGGCTGGTAGGACAAGCACACTGTTGCTTGTGGTCCTAGAAGAATTATCCAGTGCTCAGCCCATTTGCTTAGATTCCTGCTGCAGGAGGATTTCACCTTCAGAGGGTAGGCAAGACTTGCCAGCATTGCTGAAACAAAATGCAGCTTTTAATAGACACATTTTCCCTTTCATACCCTGTGGTATGATTGCCAGAATTCAGTCTGCTCCCAAATCCCCCTTTCCACTAACTCCCACAACTTTGAAATGGGTTAGAGGTCATTCAGCATTTTGCTGTATAGCCCTAATTACTACTCAGCACTATAATTGATATGTTAAAGCCTGTTAAAATATGGAGCTGAGCCACTGCTTTACAATCAGTGCACTTCTAATGCCAAAAATCACTTATAGGTTGTTTCTGTGCTTTATTTCAGCTACTTTTAAATAAATGTCTCTCCCCAGGACCTGGACGATACGAAAGGGATTTAGTTTGAGAGTGTGAAACTTGTAGCCTGCAGCACCAGAAAAATAAAGCATCCTTACAAAGCTATTCAAATGGATTTCCCTCACTGATGGCTTCAGCCAAAAGTAAATTATAAACTAGGCATTATCAAAGAAAATCATTGTAGCACATTCCAGCTTGTTTCACTGTATAGCAAGGATTTGACTGCAGAGGTGCAGGCCTTCAGTCACATTTTCTTATTTGCAAGATGAACTCACACACTAGGGCAAACATTATTTATATATGTATACTTTAACTATCACTTCTGTTATTTATTATGGCAGAGGATGCCTCCAGGACATTCTTGAGGGGATGAGATGTCTGAAACATCTCATGTCTATAAAAACATAGGAGCAAAATCAAGTAAAATTAAACTTATCAGAACTATTAAAAGACTTAGACACCAAGCAGTCAGGCAAGGCTATTGCAGAACATTTCTAAAAGCTGATGAATACAAGAGGAAAAGGGGCTGCCAAATGCCAAGGTGAAATGTGTGCTCTTGCATATCATTTCAAAAGAATCACTGGGAAACAGGGAAAGCAAGACAGCTCAAAGGGTTGATCCACTCGAAAGAAACTTGTGTCAGGGCAAAGAATAACAAAGATAAAATAAAAAATTATGAGATAAATATAGCAGAAATTTATTAGATAACAGCATTTGCAAAATCTAGGAAACAGGGCTTTCTCCAGGACATGCAAAATTCCATAAATACAGAAGGACAAAACAAACACTACCTATTTCAAGATAATTATATGCTCTGCAGCTAAGTCCATGGTGGGAAAACTCCAAGTCAAACTGAATTCTTTATAGGGCCTTTTAAGAAACAGCTTGGCCAAAGTTTCCAAAGGCATCTCAAGAGTCACTAGGCACTTCTATTCAGGCATAAAAATGAGCATGCACAGGCAAAAAGGGTTTTTCTCTGTCATTGTTTGTTTCTTTCATCTGAATCTTTTAAGGAGGTATTATACACATGGAAATAAATCTTGATCGGTGTGGCCTTTACCCCACAACATAGGGGACTAGCACCAAAGCCTGTCAGATGCACCAAATAACTTGTAGAGATGTCTTCCCAGACTCTGGACAAATCTGGTCTGACATCCCACAAAACATATAGCTTCAGAGGAGCTCAGCTAACTGCCTTCTAACAGCATCTTTATGCATTTCTCTGGTGCCACACTCAAGAGATACAGAGTCTGACATGTGAGTCAGTACGAGGCTGGATTTTCCAGCCTTGGGTTTCTCAATTCCTATAGCCTTGCAGTTCTCAAAGGGTTCAGCACATGTGGATCTGTTTCTTTTTTCAACCATGACCTGGATTTGGCCGCCAGGGAGGAGAACCTGAGACATGCATTGAGATCAGCTTGCTTTTCAAGCTACTTGAAAAGCTCCACATCAGCTGCATCTTCTATGGCACAGGTGACTACCCCACTTAGAGCAAGCAGTGATACCAAAGTGAAAGCCACCAAGAAAATAGCATTTTTAAAGAAGAGAAAGTCCCAAGTTGGAAACCATGTGAGGGATGTGTGGAATCAGTGTGCCCATGTCCTGTCTGGTAGGTCATTTGAGTGAGGACACAGTAATGCAGTGGGACATCACCCTCCTCCTTGCCCACCCCTTAGCAGACTTAGATTCATAGATTCATAGATATTAGATTCATAGATAATAGGGGTTGGAAGGGACCTAGAAGATCATCTAGTCCAACCCTCCGGCCAGAGCAGGATCACCTAGACCAAGTCACCCAGGAACAAATCCAGGTGGGTCTTAAGTGTCTCCAGAGATGGAGACTCCACAACCTCCC
>JANHGL010008534.1:252740-301880 GCA_024611195.1 Ceyx melanurus
TCTCCAGTAAATCTCTGTCTTTTCTGAACTGGGATGTCCAAAACTGGACACAGTACTCGAGGTGGGGTCTCACCAGCACAGAGTAGAGAGGGAGGAGAACCTCCCTTGACCTGCTGGCCACACTTCTCCTAATACTTCCCTCTCTTTTCCATTTCAGTTGGTGTTTGCAGATGCAGTGTGGCCCACAGGTTTGGATTTAACCTGACACGATATTGACAGGCACAAAATTATGGCCAAACAACCTCAACATCTTTAGATATTATTACATTTCAGATATGATCCTCTACAGCTGTATTACATATCCAAACTCTGCATATCACACTCAAGTATCTGATAAGGAAACAACTGTTTCTGCAACTCTTACATTTGGCTGTAACAAGTATGTTATGACAGTTTGGCTCCCACTAAATTCTCCCTACCCTTGGCATACTTGGGATAGTATCTGACTCCTCTCCCACCTCCTAAAAGAAAGATGATTTTATTCTGGGTCCATGAGAAGAAGATACAGGTCTCTTCTGGTGTTTATGGGATACAGCTGTTTTATAAAGAGTAACACTAATAGTGTTTGAACACCTAACAGTCAGCTTACCAAGGAGGTGTCATCCCAGCTTCTGCAGTGCAGTGGGCTGACAGCCTGAGATATATGCCTTGTACACCACCCCCGCTACATGGTAGCACTGAGCCAGCCTCAGCCAAAGTCAATAATGTGCTATGAAGGCTCAGGGTAAATTTTAAACAGAATAGTAGTAATTGTGTCTGTCACCGTCTGGAGATGTAGAGAAAGCAAAATCCTCTCATACTGTTTAAAGACCTTTAAACTGCAGGGCACATTGACCATGGAAAATCCTCAATCTGAATGAGATTGTCCCAGGGAGCTGCTAGAGAGCAGTGGGCAGTAGCTGCACACTGTAGAGCAAAAATTTGTTCCAGTTTTGAGATATACTAAGAGACTTTTCCATTATTACTTCCAAACCAGACAAGAATAAGTCTTTTCCTGACATCTGAAATATATTTTACTAGTGTAATACTGTTTTAGGGGGAAAAAAAATAATTTAAAAACTTGTTTAAAAAATGATCCTACTGTTAAGCTGTGCCTAGGAAACACTGTGGGGAAAAAAATAAAAATTCTTGTGAGTACTGGAGCAGAGATGGACGTTTTTAACCAAGAAGATGATTGTTGAACTAAGCTAGCTCTCTTTGTGCTCATCAGATAATGTACTTCAAAATCAGTAGTTAATACTAAAATGTCAAAGGGTGAAGGAAGTGCAGGTTCCTCCACATAGTTAGGTCCCTGTTTGGGAATTTCTGAGCAGTTTCCACATCCATTTGCTATTCTGCCAAAATGTCCAGTAAATGGAGCAGTCATAGTCGTGCTTTTTGTGCTATTCACCCGCGGTCACCCTACATTGGACAGATGCAAGTCATTCATTTCATAAGGCCACCAAACATAAGCCGGGTGGTGAAGGCATCCGGTCCCTGCTGAGTTGGCTTAGGTCTTCCTTGTGATGACGGTCTCTGAACACCACTATTGGCCCTTGGAACAGCTCAGCCACTGAAATTTGTGTTCCTTTCTTCCAATTAGTGAAACAGAACCACATTGTCAAGGAAATGCTCACAGTGATCTAATAGGTCATTCCTATCTTTAACTTCTATCATTCAAAATAGAAGGAAATTATTTTCCGATCGTTTGAAAGTTCGCATTGTGAGAAAAATAAAGTAAAGTTCACTAACCTTTCATTTGCTTTGTGAGTTTTTCCTCTTATGGGTATTTAAAGAAATCAGATGTGACAATCATGGATAATTAAAGTCTTCAATAAAGGTTAAAAATCTCTTCAAAATAGAGAAAATGTAATGTTTCCAAAAGGCTGCTAAATCCTTTCCAGTAGATTTTGAAATAATAATAATTATTTAAGAAAAACAACAAAACAAACAAACAAAAACAAAACAAACACACACACACACACCCCCAAAAAAAAACAACAAAAAAAAACGACAAAACCCATCCCCCTGTTTATCTGCCAAGTGCCAGCAAACAAATCCATATTAAAGCCAGGAACTTCCCTTTCATACTAGTGCTGCACACTAGAAATATAAATTTTCTAATCTGAAAATTAATCTGAGTCATGTCTGCATTTTTGCATTTATGAGGAGGACTTTTGTAATACTACTAATTCCCTGATTAGTCTGACAGGACTTTTTTTTTTTCAGAAAAAGAGATTCTGTAGCAGAGCAGACATTACCACACTGTCTTTGTGTTGTTGTAACTGCAGCAGGGAGAAATTGCAGGCTGGGATTTTCAAGGGTACATTAGCTATTTGGTTCCAGCTAAAAATCCACAGAATTGGGCACCCACCCCATCCTGCAACCATCATGCTCTAGCTCTCCAAAATGTACATCAGGGATTTCTTCTGCCAGAGATTCCTGAGCTAACCTCACCTCTTATGTTAATATCATTTTTTTCCTTCTCCAGAAGAGAGTGGGACTGGGATGAAATTCAGCTTTGGCTTGCTGAAATCCTATTTTGAGACCGCACGGGAGACTTTCTTCCTAGAAAAATCAAGAAACTCTTTTCAGCCTCCAGCCATTGTGCATGTCACAACAGGTGAAAGCATAATCTACAGCTTCTTGCTTGTTTTCCATGCAATTTTTTACAGTGTCATTTCTCTGGAAGCTTAAAGAATGACAAGTGGTGGGAGAAGGGAGGAGGACAAAAGGGTGGCCTATACACAGATGCTTTGGAAAGGTCATTTCTGTGCTGCCATCCCAAAACTCAATGGTCTTGTGCATGCTTATTTCATGAGGAAAATAAGGCAAAGCCTGCTTGAAGGACTTACTGTGGAGAATGCAGTGAACCAGTGACATGACTTTAACATTAACTTCCTATAGTGTCACTCATGGATAAAATAAAATAAAAGCAGAAATGCTCAGCCCTCGGTCAGAGGCAGATCTGTCCTTAAGGCTACACTGTAATGCTGTGTCCTGGTAATCCAAGTGGATTTTCTCCTATTGGAAGAAATTTTAAATGAAAGGCATACCTATCCTCACATCCAGGAAGGGTAAAACAGCACTTAGTCCAGCTGCTAACTGGCCTCAAAACATTGACTATTGCTACAGCTTTCTGAAAATCAACAGTCACTAAGGACATTGAGCAATGAGGGATCCCCCTTGCAACACAGGACCTCTGATGCAAGGAATATATTTTGGGCTGCAATTATTTTAGTCTGCTCAGTGGTCTCATTATTAATCATTGGTGTGAGAGCAACACATGGAGACCAGGCACAAAGGAAGGCACCCACCATGACTTGGAAGTAACAGCTCTTCACCTGAAGTACAAGCCCAAAAGGCAAGTAAAGTGGGCAAGAGAGATTTTACCAAGATCTCCCAATTAATTCCTCTCTAGTCAAAAACTGATACTCTTTCCTCATCTAGGCATTTTCCTGAGATTTTTTTTCTTAAACTACCTCTAATCCTGCTCTGGTTATGAGGTAGCAAACCAGCTGACTGCACCTACAGCCAATCAGTCAACATCTGATGCAGTCACCAAAGCCAATCCTTTTCACAGTGAATTCCTTTATGGCAACCTGCTTAATGGCAAACTGGTTAACACCAAAACCAGCATAGCAGAGGTAGATTCCTATTTGCCCTGATGAGGCCAAATGGGATGTATATATACCGTGACTCAGCAATTATTTCCTCATAGATATTTATGAAGTGCTTTTTGGAAAGTGACTGGTGATATCAGAGGTCAGAGTGATTGTCATTAACACTGTGCTGGGTACAGTGCAGCACTGCTGCTCTTTCTTTGGCTTCCTGCTCCTCCACCTGAATCTCCCAGGAAGATTCTGGATCATGTGACTTGCGCTCTCTGGCCTAGATAATGCAGAATAACAACTACAGAGATTTCAACATATTTTTCTTTCTTTTCGTTTTATTTATTTTCAATGATGCTAACTCTCCTACCATGAGAGTTAAAATATAAGCAAGCTGTCATTTAGTAGGATACCAATGAATTCACCCTCTGCCTAAGTATTTTGGGAAGTATTATTGGCTCAGCAGGGAATTAGAAATGAATAAGAGAAACATATTGAAACATTCACAATACCTGATAGAAAAATAGACCATGTAAACCCAGTCCAATTGGTTAATTACCTCTTTCCATTTTAGAAAAAGCTTATGTAATAATACATTCTTTTCATAATCCTATATATATTTTTTTCTTTTTTCTTTTTTTTTTTCTTTATGAAACTTACACTTATTGGGTTGACAGGAATTTAGCCATGGATTTAAAATAGAGAACAATCAGACCTAAATACAAATAAATCCTAGGAAATGTAGCAATATCTTACTTAAAAAATGTCAGTTTAATACAAAACAAAATTTTTAAAAACGTTCTTTTCAAGCACCTGATGTCAGTGTAAAAATGTGAAGAAGGGAAAGAAAGACCAAGGAGATAATTAAAAGGAAGTAGACCCCTGGGAGGATAAAAATGCTGTACATTAGGACAATTATAACAATTTTGGCACAAAATAGGAAATTATAAATATAAACCAGTGGTTCTCAGCCTCTTCTATACTCTGACCCCATACTTCAAGAGAGAAAAATTTGGGACCTTTCCATCAGGAAAATAAGGGTTGTTACCTGCTCCCTGGGGATGGTGAACCACAGATCCCACATAGAGGATACTAAAGCAGAACCCCTTGGAAATTCAGAAGTAGTTTCAAACAATAAGAGCACAGCCTTTTGGAGGATTTACCTAACTCATTTCTTCATCAGAAACAATAAATCTATCATCCAAACTACAACTATTGTTGGTAAAAAAAATGTTAATACTAGAAAATAGGCCCCTAAGTTATTTAGATATCTTGGGAGAAGTAAATCTCAGATCTCAAGATCTATTTTCAAAAGTGGCCTGGAAATCAGGATTGGCTTGATGAAAAGATGATAATAGCCAAGCATAGCCCAGCAGCCGAGACTAGCCCAGCTCTTTGTACTGTGGATCAGATTTCAAAGTCCATGAGAACCAGGCTGCTGACTACCTGTGCCATTCCAAATAATGTCATCAGTCACCTAAAGCAATTAGGACCTCACATGCCAGTTATCACTGGCAACCCAGTAATCCATGTTTCATTTCAGTGTCATCTCATTTCCTTACTTTGGCCTCATCCTGGCCTCCATGGCAGAGGTGACTCTTGACCTGCACCCTCTGGGGATCCTCTCGTTCCATTCAAGAAAGTGACTCTGAAAACAGCTCAAGCTAGCTGTTCCTCTACTGTTATTAGCCTGCTGATAGGGTAGGAGGTGGCCTTAGTCACTAGCATAACTATAAATATGTTTACAGAAACTCACATCCCCTGACCAAATGTTGAACTCCTTGGGAAACTTGCCTGCTATGTTTTGTTTAAAATGTGAATTGAGCGCTTGTTGCCAACACATACTCCTCTTTGTCCATCACATCTCATGGTCTCCTGTCTTTGTGCAGCTACATGCCTATTGGCAGGGCTGTAGCATTCATGGCTTCTTGGCTTTCGCTTTGTGCCCTTGGCTTTGGTCCAGGGAAAGGAGAAGAAGGTTAGCTAGAGAGTGTCACTGACACTTACATCCTTCTCTGGCCACCTTAGCAGAAAGGAAGAAAACTGTAAAACCCCTTATCACAAATTTCACTTCAGTTCTTCCCTCAGATATGCTCCCCTTCTTTCTTTCAGCAGATACTGATTGGAGATAACTGAAATACCCAGTGAATACTAAAACAAACCTAGGAAAAAGTAGATTTTATTTTTATTTTCATGACCCAGAACTAATGGCATGTTTGTCACCCAGATATCACAGCTGTCTCCTGTATGGGGGAAAGACCATGAATACGAAATGCATCTCCTTCCCCTGTCAAGCTCTGTGAGCCAGTGCCACCTTTTCCCACTGATCTATCTTTCCTTTTAGGGGATGAAAGGGTTTGTTGTTTTAGCCACAGAATCGTAGAATCATAGAATGTTAGGTGTTGGAAGGGACATAGAAACATAATTTAGGTCAGATGACCTAGACCAGATCACACAGGAACACGTCCAGGCAGGCTTTGAATATCATAAGAGAGAGAGACTCCACAACCTCCCTGGGCAGCCCGTTCCAGAGCTCTTTCACCCTCATTGTGAAAAAGTTTCTCCTTGTGTTTATCCTAAACCTCTTGTGCTCCAACTTACTCCCATTGCCTCTTGTCCTAACATTGGATGACATATTGGGAACCAAATCCCAAACCTCTTGCAAGAAAGAGATAGTCTGCAAAGGCTAATGGTTCAGCCCTTTACTTGTCTCTGGGCATGATGCAGGAAATGAATGGGACAGTCTCCATAGGAAGTTTCTCAGCAATGTCCCCAGCTTACCAACAGAGCATGGCACACAAATGAGAACTTCAGCAAGAAAACAGAAAAGCTCATTGAAATACCAAGAGTCCCCCACAGTGACACACAAGACAAAAAGGACTTTCACGGGCACAATGAATTTATTATTTTTTTTTTAATATATCTAATTCAGACAAACAAGCACAGAGCAAATTTTCACTAGCTAGCCAGACTTGGGTGGGACCTGTCTCCTCCCAAAGAGGGAAATGTTTTTTGAGGAACAGACCTTAATGGTATGTCTAACTGGTGTTTGACTTAATATGACTTGAGGACATCTGGGGAGCAATTCAATGACTTATCAGGGCTTATTGGTGAGAGACAGGGCTGCCCCTTTCCCCTGTTTGGGCTTTATTCAGGCAGATGGCTTAAAACAAGGTGTTTGTTACTTGCCTCAACATTGCTCTGAAGAACATGCCTGGCATTTCTGCTTCCTCCTGCAGGATGGGTAAGAGGGAAGCCCCAGTGTATACTGTCTAAACACCCACTGGGGATGGGGCTATCATCCACCATTGCTTGTGAAAATGTTCTTGGGTTGCCTGTGCTCTGTCAGGGGATGTTGAAGATCTGGGCCCTGACTTCTAGACTTCTAGCACCCCAGGACCTGCCAGCTGAGTGTCTTCTTTTATTTTCTTCCTTATTCCTCTACTCCAGCATGGCTGAATCACATATATTAGTGTGAAAAAGATAATGAAGAAGGTCACTGGAGTTTTGGGTCCTATTTAACCAATGGTGTTACTTTCTGCTACTAGAGGTGACAACATCTTACACAACCTGGATGCAATTCATCAGAAGATGTCTGTCATTTGTCTGAAGCCAGTGGACATTGCCGAAGAGAAGGCACTTCTGTCATCAGTTTTTAAGGTGCATTTCTTCCTGGGATCCATGATATGGCTGAACAGCTTTCTAATTTATGTCTAGTTTATGTCTAATCAGAAGAGAAACCTAAGCAAATATGAATAAATGATGGTCAACACACTTACCTGGACTGTGGCCTGTTAATTACTTTCTGTTGTTCTGTTATATTAATTCATCCATTATGTTCTTTTGCATTACAACAGAGCCTCCCTATTCTGTGCTACTGCAGAACCGCCTCTCTGGTGAATTTATATAATTCATATCAGTAAAAAATTAATGTGTGCTAATACACGAGTTGTCCAGAGAGAAGAAAATAAGTTTGGTTTTATGGGTGTGAAGGAGGAAATATACCACTGGCATAAGACTTATACATTGCACTTAATAGCATTCCTGGAATATACCCATCTTGCCATTAGGAGATATTAGCTGCAGTGAAGCCATCTCATTCACACAACATATGGGAGCGCAGAGTGTGGGGAAGATGAATCCTTAGAGCTACCTTTTGAAATGTAATAGGATCGCTCAGCCATGCTGCCTGTTACTGATTTAATAGTAGAAGAATGAAATGCATCTGTGTATCTTTTTCCACTGCAGTAAATACTTTATCTGCAGTTACCAGTTTAATCACACTGTACAATGTACTCCTCACTGGGAGCCCACCAAGAGCTCCCAGCCACCCCTTCACTTATCTGCCACAGGGGCAAAAGCCCCAGGATCAACACTGCTGGTATCAGCAGCAGGTGGGGAGGGTGAAAAGTCACAACCTTCAAGTTCCTACCTTCCCCTCCTATGGAAACCTGGTCAGCACACAAAACTGGGTGACTTCACAAACAGAAAAGCAGCAGCCATGGGGAGAGGCAAGGCTCTGGGCCCTTGCCACATCCTCAGCTCTGAAACTCCAGGCTTGCCCTCTGTCCTTCTCTTTCCTATCTGTACAGGTCCCCCACCAACTACCATTGCTCTCATCAGTTGTTTGATTGTTAATTTTGTCTCTTGTGATATCTTCCCTCTATCAGTTTTCTCCCCCTTCATTCATTTTCTTCTCTCCTTTCTATCATTATGTTTCAACCATTCTTCCCTCCTACCTCACCCACACCATCCTCTTCCAAACTTCACCTGAAGGCATGTATACTCAGCAGAGCTCTTATGTGGGAAAAAACAACTAGGCTCATAAAATACAGCTGAAAGTTTCCTTATGCACATCTTTCCTCTTTCTCCTTTCTTTCCCTTTCTTCTCTGCACTCTGCAAGTTGTGGGGGCAGACATTATTTTCCTGCATATCTGCTGGCATGCACTTCACACTGTTGTTCTACTTAGCTGTGAACCTTCTCAGTGTTGTAGTAAAATCAAGTGGCTTAGACAAGGGATATGGTGGATATATTTGCCTTGTTTCTTGGAAACCTGCAAGAAAAAAAAACTGTTTAGTGTAAAATGGTGGGATATTTTTGTAATGGGAGCCGGAGGAGAGAGAGCTTTCAGCCAAAAAAAACAACCAGTTTTCTAACAGAAAATGGAAATTTAACTAATGTAGATATTAATAAAAATGTGCAACTATCAAGTCTCCATCTGATGGAAAAATTTACATCAGCATTAGCACAGTATTTTGTATAATTGCAAATCATTTTGCAATATTATGTTTATTCTCTGAGTTGTTTATGTACAGAAAAGCAAATAATTTGCGGCTTACTCTTGTCATTAAATATTTTTTTCCAAGATTAGTGACCATAGTCAGCCTTTATGATTAAACATATTTATTGGAAATCAGTAAAAGATCAAAACATGAAATGTGAGGTCCTGATAATTCATCAGACTTCTAGCAAGGAATTCTTCCAGAATGTATAATTTTTCTTGAGTAATAAAGCTTCATATAGTTGTTTTAAATTCATCAGGTCTCATCCCACTCTCAATCCCCAAAAATCTTGAGAAAATCTCATTTCACAGTTTCCCATAAAACCAGGTGCAAAACAGCTGCTTTGGGTATGGAAAGATTCCCGAAGCACTTCGTTGGTATCAGTAGCCAGTGAAAGACCGTGAAATTGAAAGGATTTTGATAGGTACATTCACAATCCTCCAAGAAGGTGCCAGGGAGGATAGTATGGCTGAGCTAGTGTTTCCCACATTTGGAGAAAGGACATTCATGGGATCTAGTTTTCCAAACTCTGTGAAATTCTGTAGCAATGGCTTCATTCAACTTTATGTTATTGTTTAAAACACAGTTTTAACTAAACTCAGTTTGCTCTGTGGGGATGATATGGGTGACTGCACTGATATCCCAAAGCTCACTGAGACCATCCACCAGAGAAAGGAAATTTCCAGGTTTTTTTTAATGGCTTTCACGAAGATAAATGGCTTTTCATGTAGCATTCACAGGTTGTTGCTGCCTGCCCCATACACCTTTCACTGAACAACTTGTTCATATATGTCAATTAAGACCTTAGGAAAGAGGGGGATTTTATCTGTAACTGTATCCAAAGCCAATTAAAAACTAAGTGTCTCCATAATTCATCTTTTTCAGCAGCACTTTGACTGATCACAAGATTTTCTTCCACTGAGTACCTGTCTTACTATGAGCCTCACTCTAAAATTATTCTCTCTAGACAGGTTCTATAGGAACTGTAATTTAATTTAGTAGTAGTATGATGAACTAGGTGATTCAGCCCTAGAAACATTTACCACTATGCATTGTTCTTCCTTCACCAAACCAAGTTCTGCAGCTTCACAGAGAGATCATTTCAACACAATGTTTTCCCCTGGAGAATGGAGACAGTAAGATCATGGAAAGTAATAAAGCCTGTGAAACTAATCCCAAATCATTGAGAATGCAAAAGTAGCAGCTGCAGGTTCCAGGTTGCTAGCTTTTGGGTTGGGTTTTTTTGACTCTTAGAACTCCATTGAACTACTTAGCGTTCAGCATTGATTTAAAAATACGCCATTCTTAACTAATGGTTAGGCATTTCATTCACAATATTCACTATATTCTTCACACATAGACATAATGATACATGCTTACAAGAGTCAAAACAGTGGATTAGACATTGATATTTAAAAATGGCAGTTATTTTTTCTAAATCTACTTTAAATTACTATTTTAAAGAATAACACTTGAGAAAATTACAATGGCTTTAAGAAGACAGGTCACCTACTGGGACAAATTCTGATTCCATTGTATTCTAAAGGATGTTTCCAGGCCTGGGGGGTTATATGGACATTCTGGTTATAAGACTGATACCAGTGATATTCCTACTGGTAGAAAAGTATTCATTTTTCATCATTTGCTTAAAAAAGTACCATTTTGTTTTAACAAATGGGAACCTAAATGAAATATATTTCTGTGTGTTCTGCTTATATGAATATTTCTTAGTGCTTTTATATCTCAGTTCTCTAAGGAATAATGTTTTCAATTTTCTTCAGTCTTGTACTGAAATGTAAAATAAGACCTCTGGGCTTAAGGACTCTATAAACTATAGTTCCTACTCGCTTTCTATTTAATTAGCATGAAACAGATTGTGTAATCATTCAGGGATAAATCCTGACCTCTCTGGAGGGAAAGGAGAGAAAAGAATAAAGGAATTTCCTTCTCTTGTCAATAGCAAACAAACAAATGCAGAAAATGTATGAGTGTGAACTGACATTTATCATTCTATTGAAAAGCCAACCTCTAATAAGAGGCACAGGCTGGCTGGTGAAAATATCTTGCTAAAATATCTTGGTTGAAGAAGGTATTTAAAATACTGCTCCACACACTTTGTGCCATCACAAATCTTATTCTGAGTAAACAAGTTTTCAACTGCTAAAGAGGCATTTACCTTCCACTGCCTACTTTATCAGCATATTCCAAGTTGATTTTTGGTTAAGAAAAGTCCATAAATGAAGAACCATTATATAACTATGTCCATAGGCATGACAATTTTTTTGGCCCAGTGCTCTCAAAACTATTATTATTTATTGACACTTCTCACCATTTTTCATTGAGAAACCTACCTCTGAAAAACCAAGCAGCAATGTTAACACAGCTTGTAATGGGTTAGAGACACACAGCTGAACTCGCAAGCTCACAGACTCTGGAGACCCCCAGCACAGGGACTAAACTCAGGAAATTTTTCATGAGCAATTCTCACATCCTTTTCCAAGGAGACAACCAAATCAGTGACATGGGAGGCTTTCTTTACATCTTGGGTAAGCCCTGAAAAGATGAGGTTGAGACACTGATGTGTGTGGAAGAAATTACTTTAAATAATGCTATTACACTGTCTAGGTGTCATTTGCTTTAATGCTGGAAAGCCAGGCATCTCTGGACATAGAACATGTTTAGCACTGACAACAAAAAGGAGAACATTCCTCAAAGTCTCTGCTCTTGCTAGAGCTGCATACTGGTTTTGGCTCAGGGATTTTTTGGATGTTATAAACCTGACCTGCTGTTCTCCTGAATTCCAAATAGCTGTTTGTGCCCATGAAGTGCAAAGCAGGTACAAAGCCAGCCAGCCTGGTGTGCTAGCAGTCTGCCTCTATTTTTCCCTGAAGAGGCTACTACAGACAATATATTTAGCAATAAACTTCTGAAATGCCAGGAGAGAGGATCTACTAAAATACATGAGGATAAGAATTTAAATGAGTGCAACAGGCAGGTACTGGAGAAGCAAATTAGACACTTGGCTTCCTGTAGCTAATTTAAATGGGAAATGGGAGTTGTTCCAGGTATTCTGTAAACAGGCTTGCAAATTAGCTTCCCACAGTTTCCTTATGTTGCTGTACATGCATAAAGAATATGTACTGCAGTTCACTGCTTTAACTCACTTAGCTTCCAAAATCAGTGAATTTTTCTATTATTTTCTGTTACTTGCAGAAATGTTTTCATACCTGGTTGTGAGCATATAGGGTAGGAGATAACTGAAGCAAGTGCTGGGCAGTTAATAACCAGGTAGCCAGATTATTTATTTGTGAAATGTTTCTTGAGCCTGGTATTACCAGAGGATACAAAACTGCTTTTAAGTAGTTGATATCACCCTGTATGAGAGAGAGGAGACTCATACCTAATCTCATTCTTTTATTCCATATGAATTAACTGGAGGCCAGTTCAGGCTTCAGAGGAGAAGTGCAGAGGGAAGGGAACTGCTTGCCAGAACTGAATCAGCTCCTGTTCATGAGAAAAAGTGGTCTGGAATGATACCTGTTATTTAATAAGGGGAGAAAAAAGTGGTGTAAACCAACATATTACTTCAGACTCTAATTTTAGCCCTGGATTAGCTTCAATCCTTACCTCAAGATTAATCTATATGACAATAGATCTACCTGCCTGTGCTTGCCCTCAAAATACCTGTTCTCTGGCTAAAGACATAAAGGAAGATGGGGTTACTGAGCTCATTATAGTCTTTGGAGAGCAGATACACATCCCACAAACATTAGCAAACAATCCCTTCCTATGTGCTTCCTACCCTTACACATGAGGTATGACAAGAGTGGAGGGTCCCTGTTTCCCTTGCTTTCAAATTGGTCAGAGACTGATGTGTCTTAGCACTATAATGTAAAACTTAACAGTTCTTGGCTGTTAAGTATCAGCAAATGGGCTAACAAAGCTCAGAGCTTTGCTGGGAATATTCAATTTGCTACACTGGCTACTTAATTTGAATACTAAAGGCAAAAAATAAATCAGCATTTCCAGTTCTTCTCATTCCTTATATGATGAAATGATAGATGACTTGCTGGAGATATTCAAGGTGAGGTTGGACAAGGCTCTGAGCAGCCTGGTCTAGTTAAGAGTATCCCTGCTCACTGCAGGGGGCTTGACTAGATGACCTTTGGAGGCCCCTTCCAGCCCTAACTGTTCTATGATTCTATTTAATACCTGCACATTTGGTAGCTTTTGTATAATGGGGAGAGGAGAAGGATGTAGTGGGTAAGAAGATTCTGGGTTTTTTCCACTCTAACTGAAGAATTAAGAATTAAAACGTAGCACACGAGCAGTCAACTTTATACCTATGCCTTGTAGAAGGGCAAATGTGGAGCTTGGTAACTAAAATTTATATAGTTTATGACTTTTAAAAAGGGACTTATGCCACATGAAGCATGGTAAGAGATAATGAACAATGATCCTAAAGCTTTGAGCTATAGTCTTTAAATATCTGTATTTCAGAACCTCCACATTTCCCAACTCGGTAACACTTCTAACAGTAAGACACTGGAAACACGTTTTTGGACTTACAAAAATGGAAGATGTCTCATAGAAGTTCCTGGTCTTCTCCTTGTCATGACCATGTTGCATTTTCAATCATTATGAGCTGCCCAACAAGGCTGATGCCGAGGTAAGACTCTCTCCATCCCTCTTGTCACTGTTGTTTGTGCTGTGTTGTGTCATCTGACCATTTCATGTTTCATCAGTGACACTGTACCAATACTAAATCCTTCCAAACCACACTAAAATGACTATTTTCCCCCATGATGCTTAATGTCATGTGGAACAGACAAATACCCCGGCCCCAGGTTTCATAGACATCACTTATTGACCCCTCTTCTACACCCCAAGAGGCTTTTATTTCAAATGTGAAGGTTGCACCATTACCCTGCCACTTACCTCAGTCCCTTGATCAGCGTGTCATGACATTTTTTTACCATATTCATGAACTAGACCATCTTTTTTTTAATTGGGAAACAGGAAATTTTAATTCACAGAAATCACTTTAGGACAGATGACCTTTACCTTAATGTGTGTAGCACAGGTACACTTCAGGGGTATGTCACAGAAAACGCAGAGGGCACATAAAGCTGCCCAAAATGTCAGTTATTTTCTCCCTAATGGCATTTAACTTTGGAGAAAAACTCTTTGCATTTAACAGTCTTTGTCCTAACTCTTCATTCAGTACTAACAATGATGTAGAGAAGATCACAGGCTATTTCTAAACTAATACTAAGCCTAGACCAAAGGTAAGTAGGGCATGACATATATGAATTTAAAGGCAGTTTTTAGCTGTGGTTAAAGATTTCTTGCAGATGTTGACTATGGAATTATTTTATTTTTTTTTTTAATTTGCTCTGCCTCTTAGAATATTGTTTTCAATGTCCTCATTGTCTTATTAGCTTTCCCTTCCCCCTGGATCCAGCGACATGGAAAAGGAATGATGGTAGATGTTACTTTTTCCTGCTCTGTGGCAGAGAGGAGTGTAGGGTTTCAGAGATTGTAAACTATTTCTTCTGCACTGAGAGATTGACTGCATGGGTAGAGCCCATTAAATATAGCCATGCTGACAGTATCACTTTGGAGAGTTCTGTGGGAAAAAATCTGTCTGCACTATGTTGGTACCGCCAGCCAGGCAGAGAGCTGTCTTGATAACTCATTCAGATAATGAATTAAATGTGGAATGAATTCCATACAGGATCAGCACTCTGTTGATGTGAGAAATGTTTGCAAAATGTATGTCAGGATCCTCCTGGGCTGTTGTTTTAAGCTTGGCAAATACCATGGATTGTATATGCTAAAGTCAGGATATTATTAAAATAAACCCCTAAAACTCCAGAGAGTTAAGATATGATGCAGTTTCCTTTGAGCTCAGGTCCCCTTATCACTGAGGTATGTTATATGAAAATGCAATTTATATTAAGTTCTTTAAGACAAGAACAGCCTGTTATTTCTGCCATGCACAGAAAATCAGGAAAGGTATGTATCAGTATAAATCAATTATTTTTTACAAATTAGACCAAGATAGCATTGCCTTGCAGCAGTCTTCCAGACAGTTAGGATGAAAGGTGGACTAGGCAAGATGATAAAGGAGGACTTCTAGATAACCAGAATAAATGGGATATATTTTAGCAGTAGAATGGTAAAGATCCAGAGGAATGACACATGTGAGGAAATGGGTATCTGTTATGTCACTGGGTTAACAGAGCAGGTTTAAACGAAGACATTTCCTAGACATCATCCAAAAGGCAATTTCTTTATGCTGTTGGAGGAACCATGGGGATAGGAAATGACAGATTTAAATAAAAACAGGGTCATTTCTAAATATTAGGGGCAAAATATACTTTTCCCTAAGAGAAAAGAAACAGTCAGGGGAGGAGTGGAGTAGGTACTAAAGCAGGGGTGGGAGGCTGAGAAAATAGGAGGGCAGACCAAAAACCAGCTGCTCCACTGTGCAGAAATCAGCTGCCAGTCACCTCTGATGCTGTGTGTCCCTGTGGCCAGGATAAGGAGCAAATGTTTTCACCTGTTCCTCTTGGGCTTACTGCCACTCCATTATACATGTGGTGGAAACCATTCTCTTGACAGGCAGGGAAGCCTGAGATGTGGTGTGTTTGTACTCACTCAGTAACTCCCCCTCAAATGACATAAAACACCTTCCAGCTATGGCTAGAAGAGATCAGTCCAACACTTCCTCAGACTGGGATGTTGAAAACTGTAGTAATTACACACACACACACACACACACACACACACACACAAAAAAAAAGATGCTTCAAGTCTATTTCAAAGGTAGCTCCCAGAAAGCAGAGTTTTCATCTGATTAAAGACCATAACCAAAGAAACCTGATGCCAATTACCTGGAAATTAACATTAACTCATTAATGTATGCATTTTGACATATTAACATATGAAATATATTAATACTAATATATTATTATAAATAGTTTTCTCTTCATCCGTTCCTAATCACAGGATTAAACCTATTAATGTTACTGAAGAATATCTGTACATCAATCCCCAAAAAGCAGCAGATTTTGTTGAGCAATCCTGACTGTCAGCAAAATGGGCAATTACATGAGTTTCTCTTGGAAGCAGAGGTTCAAAACCCACAAAAGTCCCTGACTACCCACCATGGATGGCTGAGTTGGAGTCCAAGAAGCTGAATCCAGACTGTGAGGCATTTTCATATGGCCCTCATGACAAGCCAAGCAGATAAAAAGTATTTTTGCAGGTTTTTGGCAGTAAGAACTCAGCCTGGTGAAGCACTGCACAGATGTTGAGCCCACCTCTGAACATCTGTCTACTAGTAAGAGTGTCTCTGAAGTGTAGAAAAGTTGACTGTGATAAACCAAATAATCCCCGATAACTTCCTGCTTAACAGGCCAATGTTTCTCTCCCTGCTAACACCAAAAGGGAATTTGTCTCATAGATGATTTGGGATGAACCTGAAGGACTAGCTTTTCACTCTGTGGGAAGCAAGAAACACTCAAAATCATTTTGTTCCTAGACCTAAAATATTGTTTTACCAGAAACATTTTTTTCCAGTGTCTCTCAAATCTCTGCCACTTTACCAGCATTCTAAAACAATTCTTCAACGTAATTCTTCCCCCATCACAGGGTTTCCTCAGGTCTAAATGGACTTAGGCAGCTGCTGAGCATGCAGTACAAAAGCTATGTAGCTCATGAGGGAAATCTGAAGGAACGGGGCAAAGACAGATCTATGTCCCTTCTACTTTACGCAGATTCTGGATTAAACTAGGTGCATGGACAACATAGAATAGCCCCAAGTTCTGCTATAATTTAATCACAGCCTCCTCACAGCTGCCTCCAGAGTGATCTAAATCAACTGAGGGCTCTCACCAGGTACTTATGTCACTCTGCTCTTTGCATACACTCTGCACTGGTCCAACTGTCCTTGTCAAAATGGCGCTTTTTTTTTTTTTTTTTTTTTTAATCAAAGAGAAAACACATCTACTATATTTGGATGCTGGACTTCTGAAAAAAACAAAAAACCAGAATCACACATGAAAATAGCCTGAATTAACATGATGAATGGCAAACCACTGCCACCTAGATTAATAATTTTTCTTGTGGAAATTTTTTGTTAATTTCTCCTCTGGAAGCAATAGAAAAAAATGGAGGAAAGAGCTGGTTTTGTTTCTCATGCACACACCCATCATCAACAGCTTTGTTAAGTTCAAAGGAGAGAATCTCTCTTCACAGTAATGATGCAACAACAATCCAAATACTACATGTAACACTTAGACCTGGCAGGCAGGAATATTATTTCTGGGTTGTTTTTCTCATTCCAGTAACTTGTAAATTCAACAAAAGTATTTCAGATGTTATTGCAAGGTAGTAAATATGGAATCTCCCTACCAGAGTCCAGAAATTTCAGGGTCAGAAACATTTAACAGAGACATAGTGAAATAGAAACATGAATCTATGAAGAATGAGACAAGGGAAAACAACAAGGCAAGAGGCCGAGAAATTGTTCTGAGGTCCCCTTTGTAAGTGAAGAGGATGGGTGGTGCAAGATAAATCAGGAATTTAACTTCTCAGGACAGATGGATTTGAAAGGGAAAAAGAAAACAACCTACAGTCCAAACTAAAAACGGTTATCATGGTGAAGTTACAGGCTGTTTCAGGCTGCCAAAACAAATAGTTTGCATCCCAAAGCAGTAAGCATTACATGGAAAATGGAGCTATCCCTGAGGGCTAACTAATATACAGCAATTATTATTTTAATTTATTCAGGGAGCTTTGAGAAAACCAGGACACTGTGCTACCTAGTCTGACTCCATCTAGAAAAGTCTCAAGAAGAGATGTTCCAGCCTACAGTATTATTTTCATACTCCTAGCTTGGCTAAAATCTGCTAATGCTGTTTGATAAGTGAAGCAATTATTACTTCATCAATTAACAAGAACATTTTAAGATTACTGATACACTCAAAATGCTTTGAATTTAGTAATTTTGCAGTTATTCCCTAGTACAGATCATATCACTTCTGCAGGAAATAGAGCCAAGTAAAATGCAATCAGTTCTGGAATTTCAGATAAATACTGGTCCTCAAGGGGAAAAAACAGATCTTCACACTTCTCACAGGTTGCATCAATCTCTATTTACCTGCTGTTTTTGTAAAACTGCCAAGGTATTCTGAAAGGCATAGTCTCCAGCCTGGCACCTACACTTTATGCATCCTTTCAGCAGCGTTCACAGCAGCATCATTTAAATTATTATAGATTTGCATTAGTTGTCATATAAGGATATTGCTTCTTTTTAGAGAAACCTCTATGCACATAAGAGAGTGTATATTCTCCCATGTCTTATAATTTTTGATAAGTGTAGCCTAATGGTTAGAGGAATGGATAGGACACCAAGTTCTCCTGGGCTTCTTTCCCAGCTTTGCAGAGTATTTATGGACAGCTACTCTTCCACAGAAATAAATGAAACTCTGTACTGCACTTTCTGAGAACATGATAAAATCCTTAATCTCTCTCTGCCTTCCTACCCTATCCTGCAAGATATCAGGCACACTATCTCTGCCCAGCCAGCAAAGCCCTCAAACACATGCAGGTTAAGTGCAGAATTGCCGTAGCCAAAGCCAGTGCTCACAGTGTTTGCCTCTAAGTGCACTGCTGTGGCCAGAGCCAGGAATCAGTGGGGGGTGATTATATTCATCTACATCTAAAGGGTGTTTCAAACATTAAGTAACGGGATTCTTGGAGACTGGGCATATGATGCAACAGAGTGAGATTATAATTTCTATCCCTGTTTTTACACCTACTAATGGAAATAGAGTATCTATATCTAGACATATACAACATCTCTCCCATCCTGTCAAGGCAGAGCATTATCTGGTAAAAAAGCAGTAGTTTCAGGTCTGAGGTGAGGAAATAAGAAAAATGTAAAGCTGTTTATGACACATTAAGCAGATACTACTTGGAAGTTTATAATTCTCCCCAGGGAAACAACAACCTACCTACAGGGTGTGTTGAGTTAGTTCCTCATACCTTCTCTTTTTTTTTTTTTTCTTTTTTTTTTTTTTTTAATTGTTTTGAAATCACTGAGTGTGGTGAATACCTTGCCCCAGGGAACATATTGCTGAGCTGTTACTCTCACTGAAAAAGGGTGTCACTTCTCACTTCTCCCTTTCTTTGAGGCTCTGTTTTGAGGTGGGAAAAGGGCTGACTGGCAAAATCATCAAACTCTAGGGTTTATCAACCATGGAGCACAGAGCAAAATGTCTTTGAAGGTCTTAGTCTTGGTTCCTGCTCTGGGAAGTTCATTCTGTCTGGAAGCACAATCCTGAGATCATGGAGGACTTCAAGAGCATAATCCAGAGGTTTGGTGTATCTCCTAAAGTTGTACTAGTCTGGAAACTGGGATTGGCTTAAGAAAGAGCTTTCTTGCAGGGCGAAATAGTCTCCTGTGAAAGACTGCATTTTCTCTCTTCTGAATTACTGGGTTTAGACAGGTTAGGGATTACAAGAGGGGAAAAAAGGAGGTGCCATCTGAAATTTATAGTAAAAATCCCTTACTTGCTGTTTCAGTGGACTCTGCCCCACTTCCGTTTGCTTTTCTCTTAGCATGTGCTGGAGGTTGGTCCACAGCTGAGGCTGATGTAGGGTCATGTTGATGCCCATGTCAGCAATCTCTGATGCTTTCCCCTTCTGTATAGCATGCAGCTGAGGCATCTCACAGACCTCAGGGTTCCAAGAAAAAGGATAAATTCTTTATAGTTTATAAACTACATTGAGTTAATACATTCCTGTGAACCTGCAGCCTTCCAGCTCCCTAACACATTGCAATCCAAGCTATGTGAATGAGGAGAAAAATCATCAATGTAGTTAGCAACCTACCATGAAATTCACTGATTAAATTACTGGACAAATATTTGAGTGGATCTAGCTGACAGGTATGTCATGCATGCAGGCTTAAAATAGGAAGGTAATGGGAAATGAAGGAGAAATGAGCCAAGGAACAGGAACAGGAATGTGATTTCTGGTAATACAACTCATGTTCATCAGTGCCTATTTAGCAATATAGAGGACCTGTGCAGTGAAACCAAGAGCAAAGCACCATCGTTAAAATAAATTGAAAAAAATTGCAGGTATGATATAGTAGCAGCAGTTCTGTAGCAGCAGTTCTCTGGGAATAAGACTGGTGAATGAATTTATGGAGATTTAGATTGGCTAAACCTGGAAGGTAGTTTTTAATGTGCTCACGAGAAGCAGACATCACTATTTCCAGCAGAATCTTGGGAAACTATGATGGGTGTGGTCTTCCTGAAGAGGCACAATGCTCACACAAGCCTCCGATGGTGGTGGGCTTGTGGCTCTGCATTGGCTCTTCCACCTGCCATCTGTGCAAGGGATTGTTCCCTCTGCAGCCCAGGATCTTGTGTTTAATTTAAAAAGATGAAAAAAAGATGTTGTCTTGTTGTACAAATGCATCAGGGCAGCACACAGCAGACAGACTCTGTTTGTGAGCTTTTAAAACACTCACGACTCCAGACAGCATCAGAGAGGATGGGATTAGGCATCACTATATCCATTGAGTCAAATCCGTGAAAGTCCCTAAGGATGAACCAATCACGTATGTGTCATTCAGAGTAAACAGTCTAGAAAGTAATTACTTTAAAACATATCTTATTCACTTTTGACCGATTTTGCAAATGCTTCCCCTTTCCTCAATGCCACATTGATTGGCCCACAAACCATTTGGCACTTTCCTGTGTGGAGTGTGCTGCCGCTTTGCTCCTTGATGTTACCTCATCAAAGAGCAGCTGAAAATTGTATTTCCAGCCAGAACATTTTCAAGAGTGGCCAGTGAACGCACTTTGCCCTGTGTCCTACTAGTGATTAGATAGGTTTCCTGCATTTCAGTTCAGCTATGGATCAGTGATAAATTTAATATTGCATATGCTGACAAAAAAAAAAAAAAAAATCATGATAGGCTATTTTTGGTTTCAAAATAACTCCTTTTGCTAGGTCTTTTCATGACCTCACCTCCACGTACAGCTGCAATGGACAAAGAAAACAGGATTTGAGGTTGTATAGTTGGAGGAATTGAATGTAAATCAAAGAAGACAAGCTTATCCCTGTGTTTGCCTGTGTTAGATCTCAACCTTTGAGCAAGGTGAGCAGTTGTCACTTGCTGGGGACTCTCCCAGTACAGCATTGCCCAGCTGCCTGTACATTTCTACTGAGACATAGCTGCATCTCACTTTTTCCTCCCAGTGTGCCACCTCCTTCCCTTATGATGACAAATTATTTAGCCTGCCCTGACAACCCTACATTTGAAATGTAAATCAAGCACATGGGACATAAAGCTGAGTTTCAAAGTTGATGATTAACTAGGGCGGAAGGGGTGGTATAGCAAAAACAAACAGTTCCAAGTTCAAGTCTGAAACCATAAGAGCAGGATGAAAAATCTCCCTCCTTTTCCATCATCAGTCAGCAAGCACATTCCCTAGAGTATAACATATTTAGTGATTCCCAGATTTCCTACACAGATGCTCAGACTCCAAATCAAGCTTGACAACCAACTTCAAAGGGACAAAGGTACTGGGGTGCCAAGGCTGGCCTTACATATTAGCATTCATTAGTCTAGATGATCCTGCTCTGGCAGGGGGGTTGGACTAGATGATCTTCTAGGTCACTTCTAACCCCTAACATTCTATGATTCTATGATTCAGTGTCTTTATTTATAGAATAATAGAATTATTTGGGTCAGAACAGACATTTAAAGGTGATCTAGTCTAAGGCTTCTTGCAGTTCTTGGAATCCTGAAGCTTCTGGTGCTGAACATTGTGGCATGCTTGGTCCAACACCTAACCATCCAGAATGCTAACTTAACTGTACCGTGGTATGGAAAATCTAGTGTTTAAAAATAGGGTTTACTTACCTTCCCCCAGGAGAGTTAATCCCCTTATAAGAGGTGGGGGACCTCTAAATCTGCAGGCCCTCTCTGCTGTCCTAACATTTTCAAAAACAGTGGAAGCTTTGCCCCCCAAAAATATTGGAGGCCCAAAGCAAATCAGTATGAATATTTGTTTTATTAAGTAGTAATGTACCTCTTCACCAGTCCCAAATAATGATGTGAGGAAAAAAACAACAGCAACTCCTATTTTCTTTGAAATAATTTCTAGCATTACTTAGATCATTTATTCCTGATAAGTCCATAGTGACACACTCACCATTAAATTCTAACTAGGAAATCATGAGCAATTGATAATAAAGAGCAGTATGAGTCAGTTCAGCTAAGCCCACCCATTTGGACACATAGCTGTTCCCTGGGCTTGGGCCAAGTCAGCATCAAATCCTCTCTATATGTGAAGTGCCATTTCATTGTTCTCAAGGACAAACCAAGAGGAAAGAAAAGCCTCACCTTTCTCTGAATTCCTTAAAGTGGTATTTTTAATACAATTTTTCTGCCATTGAGAGATGGTGAGAAGAGCAGCTGTGAGAAGCACTGTCCTCCAGCAAGCAGCTATAGACACAGCAGTGCTGGGTATCAAGCTGGCTGAGCAAGGCAGGGCTTGAGCCTTCAAACACTTTACTGTGCCAGTGATAGACAGGGTGGGGGTCTGCAACTCCAGGGAGCACCTCTGGCTGTCAACCAGGACAGCTTCAGATGCATCATTGCACCTTTCTACACTTCAGGTTTCCTATTTGTGGAGTGAAAACACATGAAAATTGATTCTGTGGGGGAAGCAACACTGTGGCACTGCTGAGAGATGATTCCCTATAGACTGTTCTGTATGTGCGCAGCAATGGAAGAGCATATGTGTTCATACACAGGCAGCTTTTCCATCTAGGCGATCAGCTCCATCCCAGTAATCTCTGAAGGTAGAAAGCACTAAGTGCAGTTTCACATAAACCACTAACCAATATATCTCTTAATAACATTCCTTTGTTGATAGCTTGGCCTGTCTTCAAACAGACTTTGTTGTCTCCTCCAGTATGGGAAAGCATTGTCCAAAACCATATAGGTTTATAATGATGTTGTAGCTTTCCTGTAAATAATGTGTCATTCTAGTGAAGTAAACTGCTCTGCTCCTCATTAGGCTGCATTGCAGAGCAAGTTGAAGCCAATTTACTAGGGTAGCAGTGAGGATATCATTGCATGATCTTAATTTCCATTAAATAACTGGATGTCTCTTTTATTTTTAGGCTTAACATGCTAAGTTTTAAAATTGTCTTAATCATAATGTAGCCTTTAAATGATTTGTTGTGGCTGATAATTTTGCACATTAAAGCTGATACTGGCTAATTAGGAAAAGAAAATTCCACCATTGCTTCTACTGCTTAGTAAATTGCAATCCTCAAGCTGCAGCTTGAAAAGCATGTTGCCATGGAAATGATGCTTATGCCATTGTAAATAAAAGTATTCAAGGGTCACCAGGGTCTGCAGCATAAACATGGGCACAAATACTGCCTGGAGAAGAGCCAGAGTGGTTTAAACATATAGGAAAATAATTTTAATAGCATTTCACTTTCACCATTATCACCAGAAGAAGGGATGAAGGTTAACATGTAGCTATAATCTTGACATAAAACCAAAGTAGAAAGTCTTGCTCTTGATATTAGTAACAGAGTAAACAGTATCAGAGCTCCCCTGACCAGTATTTCTTTGCTCTATCAGATCAGTGCTCCTCTCCCATTGTCAGTGAAATCTAATTGTATATTCACTCAAGGGCAGCTATACTGAATTCACGAGCACAGCACGAGTGCTTAGGAAATGTAGTTATTGTTATAAAATGCTGTATCGTTGAATAATTGCATTGATCATGTAGTGAATCTTCCCTGATTCCTCAACTACAGCCCACCCAAAGCCTAGGACCAAACATGGGAAACTGACCTTTTCCTTGGAGGGGAAATAGTTCTGAACAAGAACATTGCTGAGGGAAAGAGACAATGTGCATTTTGCTGCTACTGTGTGAGGGTGATATGAAACATCTCCATGAGGGACCAAGGGACACCACTGACATTGTTCCGAAGGAGAAATGCAGCAGCCAGTGACAGAGAGGGTTTGGGATGCATCAGTTCATGAGTTTTCAGGAGGAAAGCAAGCAGTTACTGTTTCTGGTGAGTTCTTAATTGTTCTATGGACTGCTCAATGACATTAAATGGGCCATAATGTGAAGCTGCCTTGGGCAGTATCAGATCAAGGATAAATGTGTTTCTCTTTGTATTTTTAATATCCATACAAGCATTTAGAGCACAGGCAGTCACTTTAAATAAAATTACAGAGATTATAAATGCCACAGCTTGCTTATTTACTTACTGTCTCTTAGTCTGCCCAAAATGTGAAAGTAATATTTCCAGAGATGCCGGAATTCATATGCTTGTGAGGATCCTGGCTCCTGTCCTGGATGATATTGCATATTCAAAGGATGATTCACTGACTTCTGAAAGGGAGGAAGGACTGTACCAGCTGTACCACCTCTCCTTCACTGATTGACAGCATGATGTTTCCACAAGGAAGCCTCATGCCTCCAGGTTAAGCCAGCAATTATGGAACAAACAAAAAAAGAAGTGAATTGGAGAGATGATTCATGGGGAGACAAAACAAAAGAGAATTAGAAAGGTGATGCCAAGACTGAAAACATTTTGTCAAATGTGCAGACAGGATGTTGTGCTTCTTTCGTGCGGAAATTATCAGTGTCCTTTGCCATCTGTAAGGGAGGATCCAGGAGAGTAACGGCTCAGTTTTCAGGGCTTTGCCATCCCACTCCTGAGAAAGGGTGGTAAAACCTACAGCCGGCATCCCTCAGTTAAAGATAACATCCAACCTTAATACCCTTGGCTGCTTCATAAAGTGATTTAGAAGTTCAAGAAATGGGTTTTACTTTTTGTACGCCCAATTTTATTATTTTTTTTAATTATCCTATTTTTTTTAATTATCCTTTCTGGAACAGGAATTCTGTGGAATATGAGGCTGATACCATGTGCATTACACACCTCAACATAGATTTATCACAGAACGGCTGGCTGAGGCTTTGAAGGCAGCTGATGGCTCCCAGCTGGCTGGGGGCTCACTTGAATGGCCTCTGCAGCTTCTCAGTGGGAACAAGGTGGAAAATCTGGGCTCAAAGGTTGCCCTGAATGACCAAGAGCGAAAAAATTCCTCCTGCCACTCCTGTGATAATCAAAGGGGTGTGGAGAAGTTTCAATTCCTCATGTCCCACATTGCCAAACAGAGAGAAAAAAAAATAATAATAAAAATTACACAGCCATTTCCTATATTAAGGAAGCCTTCATACTATAATAATCAACCTTGAAATTAATCTTGCCTGAGGTATATGGAAACTGAGCCATAGTCCAAGCTCCCTTAAAAGCTCTTTCAAACATACCTAATCTGTTTACTTCGGGCTTTTACTGCTGGCAGTACCTGGGACTTCGCCTCCAAGATTTCCTACAGTTTGTGATCTTAGCAGGTCAAAGTTTCCAAAGGTGGGGAGAAGAGAGGCAATCCCTTCCCTGTCTGTACAAAAGGTATGTGCCTCTGAGCTACTAATTTAGAACCAATGAATCAGAAATAAGTAACATAAAAACTGTCTAATGTCTATGTTTACAGAGCACCTCCTCCAAGCAGACAAAAGCATGTGTCAACAGGGAAACTGCCATGTAGTGCTTGCATGGCAGGCGGCTCTGCGTATTTAAACAGCTTTTGCAAAGATGTTAACATGTTGCTAGGGAAGCAAGAGCCTGCACAGATACAGGTTCCCTCTTGCACTGAGACCCACGGGTACAATGGGAAAATGGAGCTGTTCCAGCATTCACAGCTTTTTGTTCTCATCTTTGCAGTTTAAAAAAGGCAGTTCTTCCAGCAGCTGATTAATGGCCCTTCTGCAGAAACTGCATTTTGCACATATTTAAAAATCTTGGGCCAGATAACACTTTGACCTAAAATACAGTAGGTTCATGGGTTCAGCTTTGGGGTTGTTTGGTTTTTTTTTTTGGTTGCTTGGTTTGTTGTTTTTTGTTTGTTTGGGTTTTTTTTCTGTTGGTTTCTGGCATTTGCAAATTTTAATACCTTATTTTTGAAAAGGTCTTTTCTAACTTGAAGCCCAAAGGCAGCCAGGCTTCAGCCCTGTGTGTGTATGCATCTTTGTGCACACGTATAGCTGGAGGGTGCTCTGAGCACATCTAGACCATCTCTGAGACATACTGATAGATCTCAGACCACCAGGACAGATATCCCAGTCTGGCACCAAAAGGACCTCCTGGGCTGTGGAAATTTGCCCAGCACAGTTCCCCCTCCCATGAAGTGAGGCCCCTGGGGAAATGAATGTCACACCCTGCCTCCGAATCATGCCCAAATCTTCTCAGCCCCTGAGCACTATATGTGTGCATTACAAGCCTGTGTTATATTAAGCCTTTGCTCAAAGGACCAGAAATGATGGCTCCCACAGGCTAACTACACTACAGAAATGGCAAAGAATTCAAGGGAGATGCTGTAATATATCTTACCTACCAGGAACATGTCTATCCATGTACTGATCTCTACAAACACACCAGTTTCTCCATATGGGCAGGTATATATTTATATGCACCCATTCTCAAAATACCAATAAGTTTTTAACAGCCCCATTTACAGATGGAGTAATGATGACAGAAAAAGTGCCGTGATCCCTCCAGACTGCTGCTTTTCAAGAGGGGAAAGTTTGGATCTTCTCTCTCTAGGGGAGGTAAGAGTTTTCCCAAAACCCAAGTAGCTCCTTTGTGCAGGAGTCTCGCTTCTAATCATGCTGGCAAACAAACATGAAAGTGAAAATGGTATTGTGAGATAGTTATGCAAGAGTGGGCGGATCCCAGGACCGAGCCATTGTTCCAAACATTTAATTAACATTATGAAAGCTGATTAAAGGAAAAATCTTTAACCTCCAGGGAAATCCCATTTTCCCTCACTTCCCATACCTCTGCAATTTTCACAATGTAAAAAGGCAAGTGTTATTTCCAGGCATGATTCATATCAGCTACAACCTGATCTTTGCCACAGCTATGTCCTGAAGCTTAAATAGTCACTAGCACTGACATTAAATGGGGACACTTATGAGGCAGCATTTTTCCCATTATACCATGACCTGAATTGCCATCATAATTTCTAGACTTTGTGTCATCCTGGCACAATGACAAGTCTTCACCCATGCTCAAGAACTAAAAGTTAATTCACAAGGACAGCGATACCTTCCCAGTCGCATCATCTCAGATACAAAGTGTGAATAACATACCACAGTCCAGTTTTGTAACAGCAGGAGCTGTTTGCTTTGGTCACTGCAGCAAATTCCTTTGAAGGCAAGAGACTGAAGCACCATCTCCAGTGACTCCTGATCTAACCTTGAGCAAATCACTTAACCCTTTCTCTTCTTTTGGAAGTGGGGATAAAGGCAGTGCTATCTCTCTCAAGGCATTGCAAACAGTAATTAATGTAACCAGGCATTGAAGATACTTAAATTGAAGGTGCTATCACAAATTTAGGTTAGTGGAGAGAATTGCTTTCAGCTGCATTGTGTAAACAAACACAACTCTCCCAGTATTCAGCTGTGTATGGGATTCACATTGCCTCTCTGTTCTCCTAGACCTATTTTAATTATACAGCATGGCCAGCCTGTCAAGAGATCTAATCCCAGGATCTAATCTTGGAGTCAATAGACAGCTGACTGTCTGCACTGTCTACTCAGAGGAGTGCCCTTGGGGCTGTTTGGAGGGTGATGCAGCCCATGGGAAGGGAGGATCTGCACCCAAACAGGGGATAGCCAGGACCCTGCTTGCCCCACCTGGCCAGGGCACTTCAAGCTCATGACCCTCTCTGACAGGGATGGCATATGACTGGCATCAGGCAGACACCGTGGCCCTGGGTTCTGCTGGAGTTAGCAATAGCCTGGGCAGAGGATGCATCTACACCCAGATCTACTTCTTGAGAATACACATGGCTTCCGTCCTTCCAAAGCATCAGACTGATATAAATACACACACATATAAATACATAATAGAAATACAGCCTCTGGCAGCAGGAACAGTCTCATGCAGATCTTCCATAGTTCTTCCAATCTGTATATCCCACAGGACAAAGACATCATGAGAACTCCAGGGACCATTCTGAAAAGGGGAACAATTATTTTTTCCCACTGTTCCCTGCATTCACCTGATGCAAAACCCATTTTAATTATGGTATAACAGGATCATACTCACTATTCTAACTATGAAAAACAGGCATAGCTTTTGCGCACACAGAGACATCAGTAAAGTAGGAGCTTTATTTACAGGATGAATTACTTCTTCAAAAAGTGTTAAAGATAAACCAAAAGAATATTAATGCAACATCATGAATACCAAATGCATTAAATTCTAATTCAATAAAAGCCAGAGAGCTGGTATTCTGATAAAAATGGGCTTTTATTTTTTTAATTTTTCTTTTAATTACCTGGATTCTGTGTTCATCAGAGCAACAAAATATAATTTATTTAATATGCGGCAAATCTGAAAACAATCCTGC
Source organism: Ceyx melanurus (assembly GCA_024611195.1). Lineage (NCBI taxonomy): Eukaryota > Metazoa > Chordata > Aves > Coraciiformes > Alcedinidae > Ceyx > Ceyx melanurus. The sequence goes on from JANHGL010008534.1 coordinate 281,164, forward strand.
AAGTAGCACAAGACAAAAAGTCCCACAAAAAGGGAAAGCTATAAAATTTGAGAGGCGATGAGGCTTTCAGAAGTGCCAGTTTCCCAGTGCAATGGCTGGAAGGGTGGCCTGGCCTGGCGGCAGTTCAATCATTTTGTAACGAAGGACAAATACTTTCAACATCCTGAGAAAGAGGGCGGGGGGGGGGAAGGGGGGCTGCCTTGCTTTCCCTCCTCTGCTATTCTTTCTCCTCCCTCCCCCTACCCCTTGGATTTTCAATAGCTCTTTAGTGTTTCCATCAAAGGCTTTTACCATTCATCCTCCCTTCTGGTGCCTGCCTTCCACCTGTCTATCCATCACAGCTAACCCAGGTCTTTTTTTATTTTTTTCTCCCTTTGCTATTTTTCATGCAGTGGGATTTGTTTATAAGCTTCTGTATTACCTAAACTCAAGAGGAGAAGGGTACTGGGAGGAAAGTGAGAAAGCAGGATTAAGGAGGAATAATTCAGCTCCATTGCATTTCCATCTGAAAAGTCATAAAATGTGCAAATCCTGTTTCTGGGAATTTTGTGACAGTGGCCTTCCCTGCCGTTGCCCTTCCTGTGCCCCCTCTCTCTCCCTCTCATGCAAAAACAAGTGTTGGGAAAGACACTTATAACTCCATGGATACCAGAGGCCATGACATGTGTGCCAGCAGGGAAAAGGCTTCTACCACCATGTGTGCAGAGCAGACACTCCAGATGTGGCCATAAACTACACACGAGGGAGTGGGAGGCTGCAGAGATTGAATCTGGTAGGACAACAGGAGTAAGTGGGGAAAAGCCATTTCATATGACAGCTCCCAACACCCCCATCTATAATTAATTAGCCTGGGTAAAAAATAAAGTAGCTTTACAGGCTTGTTCACTCTGTAAGAAAATAATACAGAAATATATGAGATTCAGACCCCATCAGATTGAAGAGTTTCTACTATCTCCTTTTCAGCTCATCTACCATCAGAAGGCACCTATATAGGGGTGTGCTTCTAGACCCCAGAGATCTATCAACAATTTAACTTGGATCAAACTGCAGGACAGAAGAAGGGCCTTTACCATATACAGGTCAACGATGCTTTGGCATTGATTCAAGTAGAGGTCTATGAAGCTGACTTTGGCATTGATGAGGCCTCACCTTGAGTACTGTGTCCACTTTTGGTCCCCTCATTACAGGAAGGATGTTGAGATACTGGAGCGGGTTCAGAGAAGGGCAACAAAGCTGGTGAAGGGACTGGAGAGTTTCTCCTATGAGGATAGGCTGAGGGAGCTGGGATTGTTTAGTCCTGTGAAGAGGAGGCTCAGGGGGAACGTTATTGCTCTCTACAATTACCTGAAGGGAAGTTATAGGGCGGTGGGGATCGACCTCTTCGACCTAGTTAAAGATGACAGGACAAGGGGCAATGGCTTCAAGTTGTGCCAGGGAAATTTAGGTTAGATATCAAGAAGAATTTCTTTACAGAGAGGGTGATTAGGCATTGGAATGGGCTGCCCAGAGAGGTGGTGGAGTCCCCATCCCTGGAGGTGTTTAAGAATCGCGTAGATGTGGTGCTGGGGGACATGGTTTAGGGACATTGGCAGTGTAGGGTTAATGGCTGGACTTGATGATCTTGAAGGTCTCTTCCAGCCAAATCATTCTACGATTCTATGATTCCATGCCCTTACTACCCAACCAAACACATTCAGAACAGCAAGTCGTGCTAAAAAAGGAGGTGGTCCTTAATGTGTCCCTAGCCTTAGTAAGCCCATAAACCTCTTCTTGGTGGAACTTCATGTCTGCTGGACCTGGCAACAGTTGGAAGCTTTTTTCCATGTAGGGACACATCTTGGAGACACTGAGGATCACCCAACAGGTAGCACATACCAAAATAAGTTCCTTTGATTTACAGTTATTTATTATCCTTAAATAAAATTAGAAGAGATTGAATGGGTTGCTCATCATCAGCTCAGGGCTTTGTTTGGCAGCTTCTAGGACAGTTGAACCATACATACAACAACACAAAATAAATTTCACTTGCTTGCAGTTGCAGATTGGTATAAACTCAGTCCATCAAGGATTTACAGTTCTAGCAGCATTGGGATATATTAAATGAGAAACCCTTTCATCCTTAAACTGCTCAGCAGCCTAGTTAAGATATGAAAGTCATTGTTTGTAAGGCCAGAGGAGAGCAATTCATTCAGTCAGTTTAACTGTGCAAGGAAGAGGCATGCCAATTGGGTCCAAAGGCAAGAGAAGGCCCAGAGAAACAGCAGCCCCTGGTTTTGAAGAACAGTCAAAGATAAATCCTTAATGATGCTAGCCTTGCTTTGCAGGCTGGAGGGGAACAGCATTTTTATTAGCTAAAGAATCTCAACTCTTTGGCTTCCCTGAGGGCACTGAAACAGGACAAACTGTGATCATCAAGTCACTCTCAGATGTTTGTGTTCTTCCCACCCACCAGCAGCCTCGAACCTGACCATGTCTTTGGCACAGCAGGTGGTATCTTTAATCCCACAGAGGGACAGCCTGAAGCAAAGATTAGCAGAAGAATTTGTTTTCATTAAAATCCAACCTACCATTATCATCCTATCTGATGGTGTGGGTTTAAAATGCGCATGTCCAGCTATTCTATCAGCTCTGTTTCTGCAGGGAAAGGACAATTCAGCAACCTGCCTCTTCACTTTCTAATGTCTCTCTTTTAATCAACAAGTAACTAAAACAGACACAGAGAGGAATGTTAAATGCACCTCCTCCTGGAGAATTTTGCTAGCAAGTTCAATGGAATTGGGTTTTAGCTTTTATTATGTTTCTTTTGACTGTGGATCTGTTCTGATATTCCTCCAAGAGAATTTTTTTTTTATGGGACCATGAAAAAAAACCAACAGAACAGAAAGAAACATACAAATAAACACTAATATGTGTAGGAAAAATACAAACCTTAGCACCATGCACTCCCCTCATTATTAGACAAAGGTTGGGAAGGGTTCACAAGTGTAAAATGCTCATGTGAATTATGAGATTACTGCTCAGTTTTCTTTCAAGTCGTGGGTTGGAAACAGATGGTGGCTGTAGCATTTATGACGGCACAACATGTTACTGCAAGCCTAGCCATCTCTCTCCTCAAAAATGCAGCTGCAAGGAAAGTTGTGGAAAATCACATTAATAGTCTCTTCCACCACACAGTTTTCCAGCCCTTCGTTCCTGGCAAGCACATGGATAGAGCCATCTTGTATCCCAGTAGGAATACTCTTCTAATCCCTGTCCTAAATAGCACTGACTGGTTTATTTAAGGGCTAGGTAAAATGTGGGGTTTGTTAGTATTGTAAAAAAGCCTCCAGAAAGCAGGTTCTTCATGTGAGAGCAGAAGCCATGTGACCCTAAGTTCTACATAAGGGAAACAGAAAGAAGCAATGAGACTGTCCTTCATTATTTAAACATTCGGTTCAGATCAAGCATGTTGATTTATAGAGAACTAGGTAGACAAATACAGTATTTGCAAATGCATCTTTGTGACATAGGAGTCCAAATCTCACTTTCAAGTGTGAGTAGAAACTTTCACAGGGCAAATACCTCTTGATTTTCAGAACAGGCTTCCAGGAGTTAACTATCTGAGTGCTTAAAGATACAAAGAGCAACTAACTCAGTATTTAAATATCTTGCCTTATGTATTCTATACATAAGAAAAAAGTGTTCAAGCTTCACTACCCATGTGCTTCAGTCCTAGTGGAAATGCCTTGCTGCCTAAAATATGTTCATACATACAGCAAATCTATTTTTATAATCTCATTGAACTACAAGAGTTGGCCAGTGGACATAACCCTATGGCAAAAAGCAGCTAGGTAATTGGAATGTGTACAATAACCTGCACATGACAGAGGTGCACCCAGCCCAGCACTGGCTGGTGCTAACGTGGGGACAGCATGTATGGACTTGTAAGCCATGACCTTAGCCTAGGGCACAACCCCTCACCTCTCTAGTCACCACTGAGGGACCCACTTACACCAGGGAATAACTTAAACAGTAGAAAACTGTTGTTTGCCATCTGTAGGATCACTGGTGCTTTAGAAACATGAAACGTTCCTGTTTCACAACACTTCTGAAAGCATCAACTCAGTAAGAGTATCTTGGGATTCAGACCTTTGTCCAAAACCAGGATTTTAGGATTATTTCAGTTGAATTATGTCAAATATTAAATTTCCAGACAAGCATCACTGGTAAATCTGAGTACCTATTTTGCCATTCTCACTCTGCTGGCCTCACTACCTGCTTTGAGAACATCAGCAGCAACTTTACCTTTTTCATCTTTAGACATTAAAATTTGTTCCTGCCTTTTAGGATATAAGAACAGGGCAACTAAAACCAAGATAGACTTTTACCAATCTCTTGATGAATTTTTGCAGCTAGATAAGGAAGTTGTGGCAGAAATTCAGGAGTGTACACAGTTGAAACTTTAAAATGCCAGTTCCCAGAAGTTGACTCTTTCTGGGTGATATGACTACACATCCACTGCATATCTATCATAATTACAACAGCCCTTGAGACCTTTCCTCTAAGGTACAGAAGGTGTCTTTTTTTGTTGTTGTTTTCTTTTGGAAACCTCATCCAGCAGAATTCATTAGGATCCTATGCAACAATGTATTTCCTGTAAAAAATGAGCGATAAAGCGTATTAGAAGTTTTCACATCTAGTTTTATCTTTTCCTGATCTAGCCTGAAAATTCTTTTGTAGTTGCTCAAAGTGTTCTTCATTCGTGCTTGTTTTAGAAAATACCAGATCTCTATTGGCAAACTTACCCTTAATTGAGATAAAGGAATCAAGATTGTATTATTTGCTTTATTTCCCACCTTTATAAGGTACTGTTTTCAGATTTTATTTTTTTTTTCTCTTGCCTTAGAAAAGAAACATGCTGAAGAAAATAAGGAAGGAAGAGCCCTTAGAGGCCCAGAGAGGGTGAGAATTGCTATGGGCTTTCTAGTGTAGCTGAGCTTCCCTGTAGAAATCCATTGAAGAGTTAAAGCTTTCCCTCAGTATTATGGAATAGTTTACTGAAGGTTGCAGACCACTTCTGAAACATCACTCCAGACAATGCCTAAGAGGTAAAGACTAAGCTTATACTGTGTTAGCTTCAGCAAGCCAACTAAAATCATGCCTAACTTTAAACTCTAGTAACTTCAAAGAAATATCCCACATGCCTCAAGTTAAGCTCTCCACTGACTCTCCTGATGAATCACAACTTAGGGGAGTGCAGAGAACTGGAAACATTTGCATTTGCTAAGTCCAGCTGCAAGGTCCCCAAACCCTTATTAGATAAGCAGACATAGCCTAACCATTTTGGATTGGCCAGCAAGCTCTTCACAATGAATGTATATAAGCTGTTAGGCAAGCTCTTCTGAAGCACATATAAGAGAAACCTCTCTGAATAAACAGTGATAATTTGATTTAAAAGCAGTATTTGTGGTGATCAGTGAAGTATGCAAGCTGAGCATTAGCCCGTAGGACTTGTAAGTGGCCTGTTGAAGAAACCACTCTATGTGGGATAAATTGTTTCTGTCATTTTTGCTGTGGAAATCCATCACGAGTCACAGGGAATTCAGATCCTGAACATGTTTTACTGAGTAGATTCCTGTCTCCAAGGAGACCACTCAGCAGCATAATTTACTATGGGTGAGTTTGGACCAAGAAATGTCTTCAATCCCAACTACGTGAGCACAGAGCCCTTGGTCTGAATGGGAATCTTGCTGTCAGGTAGACACCATGTCTCCTCAACCATACAATTCAGCATGAGACCTCCTCCTACATGTTAGACGTGTTGGTATCAAGGAAACATCAGCCCTCAAGGCAAGGGGGAAAGTACAAACTGCAGTGCTTCGTGGCAGCCAGGGAGGGTGTGTCTTCAGGCAGGACTGTTTTAGTGCAAGGAGGCATACCTTGGCTTCCTTGAAGTGCTGCAGCATCTATCTCTCCTTCTTTGGCCTCACACTGCTGACATAGCTGGGCAACAGGCTCCAGCAGAGCAGTGCCCATAGCAGAAAATCTGGCCTCTTGAAACTTCCCTGGTCTTCATGTTAAACTGGTATCACCTTTATATAGAAAAGACATGTAAAGCCAAAGTGCTAAGGAAAAGCTGAAGCTTGGATGAGGTATAGAGGATTCCCCATGTGAAACATCAGGCTGACGAAGCAGTGAGCAGAGCATGCAACAGGCACTTGAATAGTCACTGGTGGGAAAAACCTACACCAAACAGCAGAAAGCAAACCTAAGGTTTGAGTGCTGCTACCTAAAGAAGAAAGGCAACACTCGTAGTGACATCCCTGGGTCAAAATCAGTCACAAAGACAGAGGCATTCTGAAGCCTTGTAACTTGTAAATTCTTGTAAAAACTAATTAAATTTGGATGCTCAAATCCCTTAGACTGATGAAAAACATCACAGCTGGGGATGTCCAGTAATTCTGGAAGGCTCTGAGTACTTCACTGAGGTCTACAAGTTTGAGTTCATCCCCAAAGGGAGCTGAGGCCTTTCAGCACTTCACCCACAGGCTCTATGTGAACAGTCATCTTTCTTGTGGTCAAACAGGGAATATCTTGAATTTATGTCTTTCTTCTCCCCATGTGAGTAAATAAAACAATTTATATGAGTAATTCTACCCGCTAATTGCCAAGGAAAAGTCTGGTAACAAATGCTCAGCATTTTTGACAGGTCAGAGGCTTCCCTAAACAAAGTTGTTGGTTTATGTTTGCAAACAGCATATATTCACATCCGGGGATCTTGGCAAATTCCAGTGTGGATGAGTCTCTGTGGGAAATTGCTTTGCCAGATTTTCTTGTTTAACTGCTCCAGGAAATGAGTTTATTTTTACAACAACACTAAACAGCAAAATATGAAACCATTATCTGCCTTGTGGCAAGAGTTTCGGGTCAATTCTCAGGTAACTGTCATCTCCAGAGAAGTCAATGGAGTTGAATCTATTTATACAAGTTAGTGATCTGGCCTATTATGTAATTGGTTGATCAGTTACTAGAACATAGAGCTACCATTGGTCTAAGGAGTGTCACATTTTCATATGTCTCAAAGTTCATCCAAGCCCTGATGTATTGATAAGTGAAGTATTCAAATATTATGGTCTGTAGATATGATCATTAACTGTTAAAAGATTTAAGTACAAGCATTTTCTATGAACATCTACTTTGTCACTGAATAATCATTCTATGTAGTATATTTCCTGAATTTTTTCACCTGCCAAACAGACCAGGGTGGGATTTTAAAAAGTGTTTAAATTGCTTTTCCTCTAATTATTTGTGATTGCTTTCAACAGTCAAGATGTTTTCAAAATCCCCAGGGAATTTTGAGTGCTGTGAGCTCAACTGCATCTCTGGGTACTTCTGTTCTTTTCATACCTGATCTTAACAGCTACTCTCAATTTCAAAGATGGACAGTAAAACACATTGCCTTCATGATGCAAGCTCAAGCATAGTATGTTGAGGCCAAAACACCAAGTATGATATTGGGAAGATGAATGTGAAACATTTGTTATAAACTTGATTCCTTATTTCCCTATTTGAAGACTACTCCAGTATTTGCACATGGATTTCTTTTCTGCTGAAGCACACAAGTCAGTCTTTCTTTGTGAATTTTTATCTAAGATAACAGAAAACATTTAGCATTCAGAAGGATCAATGCAAACAGAAATTTTTTAATGCTAAAAACTCAAACCAAGTCAGAGCTGATGGCCTTCTAATGAGTCAAGTATAATGATGCTTGATATCCCCTCTAGGGGAAGAAGCAACACTGTAAGAAGGTGACACTGAAACCTTCAGTGACAGAAATTCTATCATCAGCATGTTCTCAGAATTTCATGTTTTGCTTATATGAGTTAGCACATCTTTAGTTTCAGGTTGGGACCTACACATTCCTGACTTTATACCTAACTGAAAAGCTCACCAAATGTCACTGAAGAGACAAGCATACAGAAAACAAACTTAGAGACAATATCTAAGGAAAACAGTACCTAACCTATGATTTGTTCTTTGATTTACAACTGTGATTGCAGGCCCCACCTAACAGTCATATGCCATGATCATAGGTAGCAGTTCAATGAGAAACAGCTGTAACTTTTTTAAGTGTTGCAGTGATTCCAAGCTACATCAGCACATAATTTAGCCTGTTACAGGCATGACTGTGAGTTTTAAAAATTATATTCCCTGAGGTAACCAAAAAGATAATCTCAAATGGGCTTACTGGCATTAGTAATTGCAGTCCTGAATCCACTCACACCAGGAAAGTACTTTCCCCCCAAAAAATAAATACATATTTCAAAATGGCAACCTCCACAGGAGCAGAACAGCATAGAACTCTCCCAGCTGTTTTTCTACTTGTATATTCTAGTCTTATAACTTCACCATCAGGGTTGTTTACAACATACTTCAACACCCTTAAAAACACAAAAACCCCATCCCACAACTGGGATCCTGTGTCAGGGAGGTACACCCTACTTAAAGAGTAATAAAGCATCTATTCTGATTCATTTGCTTGAGGTTAGTGGGATGTTTGTCCAAAGTCACAGGCATGCTTAGGCACTAGTTTGAAGGGCAAACATGGGCATCTCTTAAAGCGCTTTTCTATATCAGGACCTTGGAAAATAAAAAAGGATTGGGCTCATGATAAAACTATTCCCTTAGGAACTGTTACCCACCCCATAAAAGACATGAATGACACTGGACCGAAGGGAAGCACAATGAAAAATGTCTACTGATTCTTTGTGAATTCCCATAAAATAGGAGTCTTGATTTGCTCTATATGCGTAATTTTCACTGAAAGTCACAAAAGGTTGACTCCTTAGAGATGCAGGAAGTTACTAGCTCATGATAGCATAGAAGGTTGCATAACTGCTTGAGCAGAAAGCTGGATTTTCATCAGTTACTACGTTCTCTGACAATGTGTGGGGTTTGGTCATGTATCTGATGCACAATAATTAGGCAAAATTACTTACCCTCAATCTTTTCAGTATTTATCTCTAAGGGTGTAAGGATTCATTCTTGGAAAGGGAAGATTGTCGTGCAATTTAAGGCACTGGATGAGCACTCAGATCTGAGTCCTATCCCTGCTTCTGCCATAGCCTTCCTGTGTGACCTTGCACAGTCATTTCTCCATGCCTCTGTTTCACCTAAAATGGGATAACAATAGTTGTTTATTTCAGAGGAGGTGTGAGTACAAACCATTTCAAGGCTGTGCCACAGAGATGCTACAGCAAAGCTCAGACATGGAATAATATCTTGCTATTAAAATATGGGAAAACACAGAGTAATTAAATTTAATAATAAATACAAAACATAGGCTGAGTTTTGAGGAATGCAATGCTGATAAGCTTTTCTCTCTTACTTGAAATTAAAGCAAACTTCAGTGGGACTCATGGGTTTAAATATTTTTTACACAGCTCTCTTTCTGAGATCTGCTAGTACTAGAAGCTGTGTATTAGAAACACCAAAAAAATTACTTCACTGAAAACCTTCACATTGTTTGTTTTAAAGCAAGCATGATTTCCAGCCCAAGTGAGGATCAGGTAACTATTCAGAATAAGGTTTTCAAAGCCATGTAAGTGGCCGACAAACATGATTTACTTCTATTTACAGTAAAATATGAGCATGCAAATCTGAGGTAGCTTTGAAACTTCATCTTTGCTATTGGGTACACTTTCAAATTAAATTATAAACAGGGTTGCTGATCTTAATTGAACTGTCAGATGTCTGGAATAGCTTCAATGACATTATTCCAGAGTTACACTGTTGATGTAATTGGACAGAGCTTTAGCAGGAGCCTTCAGTAATGAGTACTTTTCCAATTGCAAAGATGATTTTTTTTCTCTCTATACGCTCATGTCTATTTAACAGCATTTGTGTTTGCTGGGGGGGATCATCTGTGGGCCTAGGAGATGGTACCTCCAGGCACATGCCTGGATACAGGAATTCATTTGGAGATAAACAGATTGAAGATTGTTCTGTCTGGCAGGAGAGAGAAGTGAGATATGATGAGACAGATCCTAGGAAGGGAAATTATTTTTGAGAGACAGAAACAAGAGGAGTAGGAAGTCACACAGCTGGAAAGGAGATCAAAAAAGGCAACATGGACCTAAGGATAGCCAAGAAAACCTCACAACTGGAATGATGAAGCTCATTGGAAGGAGGAGACCCATGAGATGCTATTCCAAGCAGAGTAAAAACACTAGTTTCAAAACACTAAGTGCTGGAGCTGATCAGGGCTGGAGAGGAGCAGTTGCCTGCAGTCACCACGCACTGTCAAATAAAGCACATGCCAAGCAGGACGGAGAACAGGAGAAAGGGAAAGCAAACTGGAATGTAATCCTTGATTTCACTCAACAAAAGCATCTGAAGAGCAGCTCTGGAAAGATGAAGCACATAATTAAATGTAATTAATTGACTAGAGATCTGTGGTCATGCACCATATTGCAACACCAAGACTGTTTTCAGTCAGGCCCTCCCCATATACCTTCTGAACAGAAAAGACCTCAAAAATTATGAAATCAAAACCATCCATTTTTGAATCTCTGGACAGAGGAAGTGATTGTAGAATGTAAAGCAGAAAAAATGTTTTATCCCCAGGTCTCTACCTAGTACGTGCAAGGATAAAACTGACAAAGGATTGCACGGAAAAGTGACTTCCAACTATCATCTGCAACTCTTTCATTAAGCCCCCTACCAGCCCCCCACCCCACAAATAAGAGAGCTGTAAATCAGATGGCTTGCAGCTCCAATTGCTCACACCCTTCCCTGTAACACTCCAAATGCAGCACTTTAGAAGTCCAGATGAAGTCCACCTCCAGTAGACATCAGAAGAAGATATGACACGTCATTCACAAATGCACAGAGAACTGTTTAATTTACAGCCACAATGGTGAAACAAACCATTTCAGAACTTGGACATTCAAAGTTAAGTCTGACACTCATTCTTATATTCACTTATTGTGCTTAAGTATTAGAGAATACAGAATTACATTTACTGTACACGACAATCTGAGATCCCTGCAGGACCAAGTAGCAAGAGATGAGCAAGAATGAGGGACCAACCCCTCAAGTGGTGTAAGCTGGTACGACTCCATTGTAGACAATGGAGTGATGGTGATTTACACCAGCTGAGGATATGGGCCTTGAAATGTCCAACTTAACTTTGAATTAATGTCTCCTGTGTCACAACCTCTAATGTTACTGTTCCTTTTGGTTGTATCTGCCACTTTGAAGAAAGACTGTAGGCTGTAATGTTCAAAAGTGATGCTCACATCATGACACTGCTCCTAATATTTTAAAAAACGTGGACTGGATCCTCATCTGATGTAAATGAGCATGTTGGGGGTGGGGGCTGAAGTCAAAAACATTTGCCAATTTGTACTAGCTGAGAATATAACCCTGAGATTTTTGTGTTTTGTGCTGCATGCTGTATAAACACTGTGATTGAGAACAAAGACTCATGTGCGTTTCACTCCTGGTAGAAAATTAACTTGAGATTACATGTCTCAAACAAACTACTGGAAAAGACTCCATTCAGTCTTAATTCTCTCCTAGTTTTTTGAATTGGGCATAACACATTTATTTGCTGGCACCATTAAAATTCATGCCTCTCAGTTTGTTATTTTTTCCAAGGCTTTAATTTTAGGGCCAGACTCACTCGTGATGTAAATCAGCAGAGCTCCATCATACTCAACAGAGTTACTCCATGGAAGCTGTCTCACAGATGTGAACCCAACCTTCTTATGCCAGTGCAACTTTAGGACTATCAAAAACTTGTTTTGCAAATTATTCCACTTAAATGACTCTGACAACCTTTCATACCTGCACAGTGTCTGAGTGGGTCATATAATGCTTTTCATCTACATTATTTTAAGGGATATATGTTTGGTTTGGTTTTGTTTTGTTTTCATTAGATACCTTTTAGATGAAAAAGGAACGGAGCAACATTATTGGCATCCCACTGAAACATAAATATATAAATTACATTTTTACACTTTTTAAAACGCAGACACATACATTCATGTGCATAACATTGTGAACAGTACACTTAGTGGAAAACAAGCACAGACAATCTTAGTTAAATGTATTTCCAGTTTTGGTGCTCAACAGATACACTGGGAAAATGATCACAAAATAGAAGGGTGATTAACTCTATCTCTGCATTAGCATTTGAAGCCAATAATGCCTGTTAGATAACATTGCTTTGTTTGGTTGAAACTGGACATAGCTACAGGAATAGGAGGGGAATGTTTTAACTGTATTTCAAGAAACTGAAAGGTTACACATCTATCTTTTGTTTTAAGGTTCTGCAGTTCGTTCACATTTTAAGATATTTTTATTTGAGTGGAAACACTGTCTTTAAGACAAACTTTTTTGTCCTTACAAACTAAGAAAACTCATGTCTTTGTATATGTTTCACAAATAAAATAATCCAGTCGTTAATTGTATATATCCAATGTGATAATCGAAATAAAACAAAGGGCACATAATCCAAACTACCGGGGTGGGGCAGTGATTTTGGCCAAGTGAGTAGCCATGTCATATCTGGCAGACCTCTACATTTCCAAAGCAATACAAAAGGATTTAGCTGTGTGGCTCCCACCACCATCCGTGGGGAACTGAACATTTCATCCTTTGGCACTTTGAAAACATAGGAGCTGGTGCCAGAGTATTTTATCTGCCCTGCTATAGTTAAAATAGATTTTGATGTTATTTGGGCTATTCTACTACAAAAATATGACCACAAAAATGCCTTTTTTTTTCTTTTTTTTTTTTTTCCTTTTTTTTTTTTTGGTTCAAGAAAACGTAGCAGGTTTTCTCAGGTATATAAAACTGATAATTTTTAGATAAAAATACAAACTTCACCTTTACAAAAACACATATTTCTGTTGAATACACATAAAGCATAACATTTTACCAAAAATAAAGAATTTTAGGTTTTGTTCAAATATTTGCAGCAAGGTAATTCCCATGCCACCATGACATTGTACAATGCAGATACAAGAATTTGTACATTTCACACAGCTCCAACATGTGAAATAAAAGTATCTGTATACTGATAAGAATGACAATTGCTAACACAATATCACTAGTAGGCAACTGGCATAAGTCTTAAAGGAAAAAAAAAAAGGATTTTTGCATGGATATCCTATGATTTGTTTACGCACATCTCTCTTTATTTCTCAGTTTTTATTTTAATATAATGCTTTAAATTACAGGGGAGGTTGGGGAACATAAACCAAGAAACGTCTAGAAAATTATGCATAGGTATACCATTTTTATTTTAATACATCTCATTAGTTTTCATCCCACTAGGAGAAATACCATAATGTTTTTTTGTTTTCTGCTTATTATTATACCAGTCTTTTATATGTGTTATTGGCAAATGTAGTCCAAGAGATAATAAAAAGCTAGGCAAAGAGTAAAAAGAAAACTTAATAATCACTTTATGGTGTAAAAAAAAAAAAATCCACTTAAGGCTCCCCAGAAGGTTTTTTGTATAGACTTTAAAACACCACCAAGCAAGGATGTATTGTTCTATAGTGTTTGCGTGGCATTTGATCATTTCATACATTCCTGCTTTTTTTTGTGCCTCAAGTCCACCAGTGTCCATCCATCTTCATCAAGAACGCAGGCACATTTCCTGACGTAAAGCACCGTTGACTGCTCTGACAGAAATCCACTATTCACTTAGATTTTTGTCATGTTTTTGAGTACTTTTGGTATCCTCCATTCATTCAACTGTCTTTCTTTTCTGTTTTTCTTTTTTTTTTTTTCTTTTTTGGACAGGGAAGCTTCCTATTGTTTCACAGAGTGCTACAATACTTGCTTTGATGTCACATTAAACAAATGTACATTGTCTCTTTGTTCTCATTAAGTGTTCTTTTGAGCCAGTTTTTTCACACAGGAGAACAAATAAAGTATACAGTCAATAAGCACCATACATAGTAGGTTCAGGAATGTAACAAACCATGTACATCCATGTCCCAGAGAGAAGTTTTTTTTCTAGCTTATTTTCACCTTACATCTGCAGGAGAGAAAAAAGATACAATAACTCTATTATTAGAAACAAAGGTGCTATCCTCTAAGTAGCTGACTTAAAAAAAACCCCACCAAACTGTTCTGCATGAAGAGTTGCTAAGATTGGACAAGAAGCTCTAAATTTTGTTTTGACTGAGTTTACATGCTCACTTTTAAAGTTGAATTTTAGAAAATCTTTGTTTCTACCATACTACTCCAAATAAATACCTGTTAATCTGAAACAGTATATCAAGTTTAGCATTCTTTAGAAACGATACATCAGTATAAATGAAAACCACCACTGGGAGTTTATGTACAAAAATAGGTGTCTGAGATTAAATTCACTATCATCCAGGTGTTAGGCACATACTCTGCAAAATCCAAATAATTCCTGCTCCAAATAGTAAAATCAATTGCAAGTACTGCAGTTTACATAATTTCAAGTCATTAAGAAATGGAAATTCCGTATTTAATTTGGAATGTGTATAGCTAATATGTTGGCCAAAGGATTTTAGTCATTTTTGCACTGAGAGGGTGTTAGTTTTTCACTACACTAAAAACCTCATGATTTTTTATTAATGACTTGTCATGGTGCTCCCAAGACTGAACATAGAAAAAAAAAATAAAATAAAATTTTCTGATGTAAGTAACACAGGGCCCTGCCACACAAAACCAGTATTTCTACACATCCTCCCTGTCAGGTAGGCATATCATCACATTTCGGGTGCATGTACAATCAATCCCAGTTCATGCCAAAACAGGGGGTTGATGGTCATGCATACAGTAGTATTTGCCACTCAGTGTTTTGCACCTAATGACTGGGAACACAGTAATTTGTAACTTGGCAATTCATTCATGCATTATTATGTGATGCTTTGAACTCAGAAATCAATAATAATAAAACAAAAGCAGAGGGAATAGAACTTGAGATTTCAGAAGCTGAAGTATTAGCACCCTTCAATAAAAAAATAAAAAAATTTAAAAAAAAAAAAAGAAAGAAAAGGTAGTAGCTCAAGAATGTAAGATGCTGATGGTGATGTGTAGCTTAAAGGGAAAATACCAGCAGGTAGAATTATCAAAGCCAATCAACTCTAATCTCTTTGCAGCCTTGAGGTAGCAAGTGTCAAGATTTTGAACAGTGATTAAGCTGAAGTGATGATATTTGATTAAGTTTTCCAGTACTTGTGCTATTAGGGTGTTCAGCATATAGGTCCTACCTGAATATCAAATAGTTCCAGTAGGTTTTATGTTGGTTTTAACTTTTTTCGTTTCCGTTTTTTACCTGATTCCCTAGGCCTTCCTGTTAACATAAGGGCAGGGCTGGTAAAAAGCCCTAAGGTAACATGTTTTGTTGAACACTGAAGTAATAAATTCTCAAACCATTTACATTGCAAAGAAATCTCATTATCTTTTGCATTAAAGTAATAACTTTATAATGTCTGATTTGACATTCCGTTTACAAAGTAATTACGCAAAAGTAAAGAAATAATAAAGTTGGCATTGCTTACGTCATTTCCAAGATTCATCTATAATTACTGTTACTATGCAGTATTTAACATTTGCTTTCAGCTCTCTAGTTAAGCTATTTTCAGCTCACCATCTACTTGCTGGTTCAAGTTGTATTCCTATCAGTAATTAAATCCTAGAAATCTGTATTCTTCCGTGACAATTCTACCCCATTTTTCACAGACATAAAAATGAAAAGTTTTCATCTTAAAATATTAACTGCTATTTTTGAAAATTGAAATTGATCTAATTATAGGTTTTTTTCAAATGTAAGACAGAAAAATATATCAAGCCATACACACATAAAAATAACCATTTTAAAAGTGAGTTTGTGCACTCTTAACTAGTTGAAACCTAGTTTCAACTAAAACACTCAACTCAGATTATAAACTGATGTCCAATAAAAATCACAGCAGAGGCCTAACTTTGCTTTTACACAGCTTTTAATTCTTCTGCTGTACATAGCACCTGAAGTTTACATTCACTTAGACCAGATTTACATCTCCGTGACGGCTAGCAACAGTAGAGAAAACCCTTTCTTACCCAGCCATGTACAAAATCCACTACCTTTCAGCAGCTTTCCTCAACATATACTGCTCTTCACTGACTGTTTTTGGGCTGGGTCTACTGGACCCCTGAATTACCAGCAGAGGTACAAAACAAAATTTTGAGACTGCCTTCAATAAAAATCAGGAGAAAGGGAGGTGTCCTTTCTACCATAGTGGGTTTCCTGAATGTGTCAGGTTCTGCATTGATTGCACTCTAGCAAAAGGATCTCAGCTGATTATTTTAGGTGATTTTATGAAAGTCATATTGAAAGTAAATATTTTTCCCCATAAACCCTCCCCCATGGTAACTTAAATGTTGTCTTGACAAGGCAAACTTAACTGACAATAAGTTCTTAAATATATATATAAATAAGAAAACAACAGGAACAGGTAACGTCGTTTCAAAACTCCGTATTCTTGAATAATGGATTTACTCCTAAGTGCTTTACATTAATTTAATTAATATTTTCTCCAAGGTCAAGTAAATCTCAGTCTTAGCCCTTTCTCTGCAAAATCTAAAGAGATCAGGCAACAAGAGTTCACCAATAAGCTTCAACATGACAACTTATGTAAGATCTGAATACTACTGGTCACTTACATGTATTTAAAGGATAATTGATATACGTTCAACTTCAAAAGCTTCAAATCCAAACTCTTTGTACAGCACATACTGTCCCTAATTTTGCATCTTCAACACACAGAGAAGTAGCTGGAAACTTCTCTGAGTTCAGCGGAAGCAAAGTTTGCTTTGTATTCTTTACTAATATTTTGTAAAATAAAGTCCATATGAAATCAGCATTAATGTAAAAACAAAAGGAAAACATACCAGTTTCTTCTTCTCTATAATCTGAATTAGTATTTGATGATGTACAGGTGCATTCCATATGCTCTTCTAATCTCACCAGAACTTCTTTTAATTTTGGCTTTTTTCTAACATATTCCACTTTTGCCACCTATAAAACACGAGGTATGTACTGAGACACATTAACACAGTTACAGTTCAGAACTGAAGAGAGGTAATTCTGCACCTCTATTTTTTAATGTAGCCAAACCCATATAAAATGCTAGTATATTAATCATCTTTTATCTTAATTGCACATCATGTAACTATTTATTGCACAGACTCATTATTTATTCAAGTTCAGCAGTTTGAATCAACTTTCTTTTCCCCCAAGAGATAAAACAATTTCCCTTTCACTTTGATTTGAGATTTTAAGCAACTCAATTTTTACATAGGTCACAATAAGACTTCTACACAGATGCAGATCAGGGGTTGTTCTAGCACGCCACCACTTTTAGCATGATCTTCTGTACATGTTGACCACTGTTCTGAAGCTGAGGGCTAACAGTGAAGACATTAGGTTGGTTTGTAATACATTTTGTAATTTACAGATTGGTGTCTCCAGAGGCAGTCTCCTCTGAAAGTGCTCAACTCTACAGCACCACGACCTGGATATCATCTTAGAAAGCAGCAATCTCAATCCTGGTCACTTCTTGCAATGATCTGGGACTCACTGACAAGAGCTCCCATGCACTGTTTTTAGGTCCAAGGGAACTACTACTTAAGTGAATCCAGACTTTGGCATTACTGTGGATAGCTGCCAGGTACACTATTGCCCTCCAGTCTATAACTGCTTACAAGTGCACTGTTCCACTTTGGGCCAAAATACTGGAATCCATAGAAAAACGCTGGAGGGCAAGGTGACAACGGTTGGAAAAGGACCATGCTGAAGAAGTTCCGAGTATATGCAGGTCTCTCATCTGAAGGAAAACAATGCAGAAGAGGATACTGAGGTGAAGGAATACTGAACACGAGGACACCCTGACCAGCTTGTGCCAGCAGTCATGGGAGGAGGAACTGCAGAGGGAGCAGGAACACCGCTGCTCTGGGGCAATGAAATGGGTTGTGGGATGCTGGACACCAATTTGTGCTAAGTGTAATGGGCATGATGGTCATGGCAAGGAAATACTGCATAATGTGGGCTAACAGAGTGCTGGACAGTGCATAAGGGGACAGATGTTCAGTTCACAGTCGTGTTAAACACGGCATGAACAGGTGATAATAATGTGCTTGAAATGGAAGTAATGGCTTCTCACTCCAACTCATTATTTACCTATCATTTGACAATTTGACATTTGGCTGCAATGTGGCTGTCCCAATAAAAGAAGACCCCACAATACAGGTATCATTATGTAAATGAGGGTGCAGAAAGACTAGAGAGGCTGGTTGTCTCTACAGAAATTACATTACAATGCTGTACATTCTGATCCAACCAAAATCTCTGGTTACTACCAAATAAAACATCTTCAATTACACTGGACTTTCCTGGTAATGGTTTACTTGTGTTTGGTGGGGATTTAATGCTTCAAATGAATATTCACAATACAAAAAAATATTTCCTGGCTGTCCCAATACTGAAACAACAGTAACACAAAATGAGAAAAAAAATCATATTCCCAGATCCTAGAAACAGTCTTATGGGTCTGCAGACAGAAACTACCAAGGACCTCAGAATGACAGCAGCAGAAGCTAGAGAAAAATCCTGACCTTGATAAAGTCCATGGAAGATCTGCCACTGCTTTCATGAAGCAAGCAGTCCAGATGCACATTTTAGTTACCACCTCTTATGTCAATAGGATCTGGGGACAACTTTCATTTACCCAGCAAACAAAAGTCACAGAAAGATAGATGCAATAACTAAAGCATCCACATTAAAAGGTATCGTTCAAAACTGTCAGATTCCACACAAACAGATTAAGACCTGACTGTGACATAGAAGAATGTTTTTGCCTATGAGTCGAAGCAGTATGTTTCAAAATGTCCTATCAGATCCATCTCTATCAAGCCTTTGAATGCAAAGATTTGAAAATGTACAGTACAATTGAGTCATCTGGCATCAAAGGGTGACTAATCCTTAAAATTTACAAAAACAAACAGTAATTAAGGCACCTCCACCATTAGAGACAAAGAGATCCAGCAATCATGAAACAGCTTTCAGATCTTCCATGATTATTGCAGCTGTTAGAATAAACCAGCCTTATTGAAAACTACACACAACAAAAAATAAACTGTAATCAAGCTTTTAAAGTCTGTTCTTGTTTTGCTTCATTTTCCAGACTGAAACATTTTTGCAGATCCTATGGCTATTTGGTATTAAACAGTAAAAAACAAACAAACAAAAAAAAAACAAACAAAACCACACACTTTGAAGAATAGGATCATAATGAGTTTATGCAGCAATTTAAAGCTGTTTTTTATTGTACTGTAGTTAAAATGCAAACCAGAATATGTTCCACTGCTCTACTCCATGCTACACAAGTGAAAGGAATGTTGTTTTGTAACATGTTGCAAATATTCAAACTGAAGCAGCACAAACCAGATAAATTACTCTGCTTGTATGATCTGTTAACACCTGTTGCCACACAGGATGCTAATCTAAAACAATGAAGATTGCAGGACAGATTTTCATTGGATATAAACAGGGATGACTATGCTAACAGCATGGGATCTGGCCTTGTGTTAGCAACTTTCTTCCTCTTTGTATTTTTCTCCCTGGTGTTTATCTTGTACAGTTACTCTCAAGTGTATTATCTAAATGCTTTGACACTGTCAGTCCTCAACAAACCTCAGCTTCTTTGACTTGTCTCTAATACAAGATGAAAAATTCTCAAACCTTCCAAACCCACAAAATATCTCTATAGCAGAACTCTTTAGGAGAAAGACTAAGAAAGCTAAGTAACTAACTAGCTTAGTTAAATGCTGTATAACTACAGGAGACAGCATATTTACACCACTGTAGACTCTAGATATTTCCCTGCTTCTGGTAAAATTACATAAATCTGGTAAATATATGTAACCTAAGGGAAACATAATGGGAACACTTTTTCTAGAGCCTCTCCAGAAATGATTAAGTCAGGGAGTAACAGCCAGAAAGCACCAAGACTGTTAGCAGAAGCATCTAAAACACTTCTATCACAAAGACAAAATTTATCACTGGCAAACACTTGCAAAAGAAATCTCAGCATAGAAAACTTGTAACAGTAAAACTCATGTGGCTTATAGCTAAATACAGGATGGGTAATAAACACACGAAACAGCTGAATGAGAATGTTTTTTTGGAACCATCTATTTCTTCCCTAGTAAAATTTATGTGTGGAGAAAAAAACAGAAACAAAAAACAACTACCTTCACTTTGTAAATGTGATCTTTATAGCCTTCAGGTCTGCAAGAAAGACATGTCAACTGGGTATAAGAGCACCAGAAGTACACGGAGGGGTGTGGAAAGTCACCAAGCGTTTGCAGGACCAGGGCTACCTCTCCAGTGGCAGGGCAGCGGGACTGGCACAGTTCCTTCCAGGCTACCCTGCGCCAGCTTAGCACGCCTCGCCAGAGCGGGCAGGATGGGAAGCAGCGGGGAGCCTCAGAGCCTGGCAGACACCCATCCTAAAATACCTATTAACGAAATTTACGAGGCACTCCCTGGCAAAAGCTCTGCCTCAGAAAAGCCTCCTGACGAGTTATTCAGGGTGTAGCAGGAAGAGTTTTTCCTGCCTGGAAGCGAGGCCCAAGGGTGCACTGTCCTGTCAGCGTACTAAGAGGCTGCCCAGTCAGTGCCCAGGTCCAAGAGAAGCCCC
>JANHGL010008534.1:301980-315707 GCA_024611195.1 Ceyx melanurus
CCCAAGGGTGCCCTGTCCGAGCAGCGTACTAAGAGGCGGCCCGGTCGGGGCCCAGGTCCAAGAGACGCCCCGTCACTGCCACGGGTTGGGGGCTGCGGCCACGCTGGGTTGCGGGATGAAGGGGGGAGGGGGGGGGGCAGGCGGTAACGGGCACGCTGGGAAACGCAGTCGCGGGGGCGCAGAAAGCCGAGGCGGCCGCGGGGTACGCTGGGAAGGCGCCGGGAAGGGGAGGGACCCGCCTATTCGGGCTACCTCTCAGCCAGGGCACTGTTGGGAAAGTGGCCGCGGGAGAGCTGGAGGATGCTGCAGCAAGCTCGTTATCCTTCCTCGGGTCAGGGGAAATGGCTGATGTGGGGGCTCTGTGGCGTTCCTTCCCGAGCGGGAGCAGAGAGACATTGCACCTCTGCCTGGCACCTCTCTGCTTTTCTGTCATGTCTTCACCTGTACTGAGTCCAGTTCCCCTTTCTGCCCATTCTTAAATTAACCTTTGATACTTGTCAGCTGCTCCTGACTGCATGCGGGTCCCACCAAGTGCTGGCAGTAATTTCCAGTAAATCAAAGTGCTGTTTATCCTGATGATAGAAACAAGTCACTGAAGAAAAATGTTCTTAAACATGCCAACATTACATACAGCCATTTAACCTACATGGGCAATTTGTTCTGCAAGGCCTTTTTAACCTCTTCAGAGGCTCGGCAGCTTTGCTGAACAACTTACTCTGAATTCCATCCTTCTGTGTTTTTTTCCATCTCTCTGAAAGCTCTCTGAACAACTCCCAGTTGACAGCTGAAGAGCTGCTCCTCCATTCCCTCCTTTCCAGCTACTTTTCTCTGCATCTTTCCCTCATATTAATTTACTGTAAGAATATACTAGGTTAAGTTTCCCGTTATCAGCTCAATATTGAGTAGTCAGAAATGGCTAAAGCTCGTATGGCTCAAGGCCAATCAGAAGGCAAAGCTGAGGTAGATGGAGTGATTTAGCTCTTGTTTCTTAGTTTGGAAATGAACATTGCTACAAACCACAGTAATACTCAGCTTGGCTATTCAAAATAAACAGTACAGGGAGGATCTGCTCTATAATATTAACTTAGTTAATAGTTTTTTGCTGCTGTGACCAAAAGGACTAAGAACATCATGTGCAACATTACGAAAAATCTCTTGGGAAGACTCAGTTCAGAAACCCCCCAAATAAATTATGGTCTGATGCTTGGTATATATGTGATCTCACTGTACAGAAGCAACAGAATCTGCAGATGTTACTGAAATGCTTTTGCAGATGGGAGAAATATATCTGCGACAGACACCAACCTCCCTAACTCACCAGTCCTTGTCACCATTACTCTATCAAGAGAGAAATGCAATTCTTTCCTTCCTACAAAAAAGCAACTCACAGCCTCTTTGTTTCAGTCTCATTTTAGTGGTGCTGTACAGGTACAGCTTGCTGAATAGAGATGTCTTTAGGACCAGGAGGCTGTGCCCTCAAGGGCTCACTCTGTTATAGTCCAGGGCAAACCTGTTTACTAACCTAACCCATCCATGAAAGGTAAACCTTAGAGGACCTATTTCAGGGAAGCTTGTTCTACCAGCACCCCTGGCTTGGAGCCTCTCTACAGCTCCAATGCCACAAGCCCATTAATGGCACTTCACTGAACAAAGCTTAGTGAAGGCAAAGTAAGGACATATCTGAATGACACAGCCCTTGAATCCTGTGCCAAGAATGGAATGCCCCAATACAAGCACCTCCCCTGCTCCTTCCACACTGCCACGGCCATTTCTTAACCTTGACTACAGTGGCCCTCAGTATGACAAAGAAGATACCCTTTGCTTTCACCTGTTGGATGATGCAAACCCACTTGCTGACCTTTCTGGATGAACATTTTTCTAGTGTGAATGGGCCAGATATGATCTCACTACCTTGTCAATGAAGAGGAAGTGGGGAAAGCCTTTTCAGTGTTCAATCAAAAGAGGGCTATTATGCAGTCTGACATCAGGGGAAAACACAAGACAGATTTCCAGCCACATTGCAGGAACAGCTGAGAAGGCTCTTCAAAACCACTCCCCCTACCTTTCCAGCAACCCTTACTCTGGGCCAGCTACTCAATAGCATGAGCAGCATTCAGCTCTGAATGTAGGATTGGCAAAAGACTCATAAAACAATCAATTATATCAAAGCTACAAGAGGATCTGACTCTGGAGGGCATAAATATGGATTCTGTTCAGTTTTCTGGTGTGACAGAGGGGTCAGCCTACAACCTTTACAATGAACATCCTGTTCCTGCTTGACCTCTTGTCCTTTTTTTCCTTCCACTCAATGACTGCTTGGAGCAGTCTTGGAGCTTGGAAAGAGAAAGTTCTCCAAAGCTGGCTGACATGTAATGATACTGCTGGTGGCAATATATTTACACAGCCACAAAAAAACAGCTGCTCAGCTGAGCCTACTTTTAGCTTGTGCCCTACTAAAAGGAATGCAAATCTAAAAGCACTAAAACAGTATCAATGGACCAAATAAGAAACTAAGATTTCTTTAGGGTGGCAGTGTGCAGGGGAAGCAGCCCCACAATGACATCCTGCAAAGCTGCTGTGAGTTATGGAGTTTGCAGCTTCTAGGGAACCCTTGGTGACCCCAGCAGCAGGGGACTTCAACAGCCAAACCTCTCTCCATCTATAATATTCCCCATCACTGCATGAGTAGGAAACAAGCACAGGGTTGCAATGTCACACACAAGTACAAATTCCAAGTTCACAATACATGGTTCAACTCTTTGCTATGCCTCTCCAGCTGCTTTGTACATACTGGTTGCTACACAAAATTAACTGGAACCTCTATAAAACCCAAAGGCAGCAGCTCGAGGTATTGTGAGGTACTTTGCTGTTTAGCTCCTATTATGAATGGCTTACAATTGTAGTGCTTCAATATCCTCAGTTTATTCTCAGTCCTTGAATAACTATTGAGCCCATTTTTTTTCCCTTCATTTTTAATTGCTTCTGCAAAGCATATACCACAAAAGGCAGGCAGTAAGCAAGTGTGAAGTATCGTTTTCCAGATGTTTCACCAGCTTATTTGGGTGTGAAAAATAATATTCAGATGTTCAAAAACAGAAAATAAAAAGAAGTCCTGCTCAGAAGTATGCCTGTGTGTATGAAAAACAATGAAATGGCTCAGATGCCTTATTTTGTGTTTAGGACATAGACATAACAGCACCTTTTGCTTAAGGAAACCATTGCAAATACAATGATTTTTTAAAAATTATTCTCTTAAAATACTCAGTGAAGCTGAATACATATTAAGAAATATTTAATGTAATATTTACTGGAAAATTGCAACAGGGATTTTGTCTAATGAGTAAATGCAGCATGAAGACGTTCAGTTTTTTATCCCTGGGGTAAGATAATTTGAAACACTTTTTTTATGATCAAAAGTGTTATGTTGTCAAATATAAAAGCCCAATTTAGGCTGCATAATATTTAATTAAGGAAACAGCACTCCACACTGTGATTTTTTTTAAAGTCCAATGCCCCTTGAGTCATTTTACCTTCTTTAAGATTTTGAACTGTGCAAGATCATGGGAAAGACAGAATCAACTTTATTTTCATTACAAAAGAAGAAAAACCTAAAGGGAATCCTGTGAAAGTCAAACCCAAACCCAAAGTATTCCAATGATCATGTAACTTGAAAAGGCCATCTGCTCACTCAGAATGGAGAGAAGCATTGTATCTGATCCTGCAGCCATGGAGATGGATAAAAAAGATCCAGGTCATACAAAACAGCCACAATAATACTTGGAGTTGTTAGACTTAAGAGATGCTCTTAAGGCTCTGCAGCCACGATTTGCTCACCTTCACACTTCTGTGATGTATCCGTGATGGCTGGCATTTCACGCTGCTGGTGTTGCAACAACCAGTGCAACGTTTCACCTCCACACAGGGTGGCCATATCAGGAAGTTGGCAGAGGTGGGATCAATCTGACTCCGAGGTATCTCATATATAACCGTCCGTGTTTTGCAGACAGCCGGGATGGCTTCCTCTGTCAACATAAGAAATTCAGACTTACAGAGGAGCAGTGGCTCTCTCCTCTGAACATCCAGATACATCATCAGTTTGAGTGATGACCTTGTGATGGGTTGAAATGATACTCTCACTCACCATTGCTTACTGTCCAGTCAGTGTCGAGTACTGTTTGACCACCACTAAACTGTGTGTGCTACCCTAGAGTGGCTTGACTCCCTCACAAAGCCCAGCCCTAAACTAAGGGTTCCTAACATATCTCAGAGCACATACCATTAGATAAGAGAATACTGGCTCTTTAGAAGTGCCTGCAAGCTAGAGGCTTCTCCAGATTAGATGATCCTCTCATACAGACTCACCACAACTGCATAACAGCAGATGTTCCTTTACAACATTGGGGCAATTGTTGCATGCACATATTATCCCACAAACATGCAATACCTAGCAAATACCACCACAGAAGTTGCATTGAGGATACTGCAACTAGCTTAGCTGGTAAACAGCCTGCACCAGCATCAAACTTTCAGGTCATGGGTTTCCACTTCCAAAACCTTAGCATTCCTACATCAGACTCTGGTCCATGTGCAAGCCCAAAGGGCAACTGCCATTTTTTCTGAACAAAGTTATCAAAGGTTTGTATATAGTGGGTTTTATTTAAATTGTTATTTCTTGAATGAAGCAAAACCACAAGAGTAGCATGACCAAAGAAACATGCAGCTACACCAGCATCCTGCTGGGCTCAGGTAAGGTGAGCTTGTAGACAACAGTTTCAGCCACATGAGGATCACAGAATAGTTCTGTTCTGCTGCATGATGCTACCATGAAAAATCTAAACCATGTATTGTTCCCAACCTAGAGACTGCCTAAGAAGTCAAGATGGTAATTGAAAACAGTCCAGAAAAGTAACAGGAATGGCAGGAACAACTTGAATCATGGTAAGTTCTCTGAAGGCAGCTTGGATTTTTTTGTGTTACAGTGGAAGCAGTGATAGCTTTGGGTTAGATGTGTCAGGGGACTGGAATACTGCCTGCACTTCTTCAGTTACTTCTGAAGTACAAGAAGTTCAGGTCTGGCCTGTGTTTGTAACATAAAAATCCAGGCTTAGTTTTGAAAGAGAATGCATTTCAGATACTTAAATAAGAGAGAAAATATTTCTTCTCAATCCCCAGTGCCATGAACTCGGGAAAATTAATGGATCCAATACTGCAAGATAACTGGCAACTCCAACACATTACTGAGCATATCCAGTTCCCACTGACTTTTATGGGGAGGCAATCAACACCTTGCAGAGTAAGGTGCCAAGTGTAGCAGACCGTTTCAGAACCGCTGTTCTCTAGAGACATTCAATGTGACAAGCACACTTGTCAATTCACACTGCAAACCCATGCTGACAGCATGCTGTGCTATCCTCTGCCTACCACCATCGCTTAAAGTACAAATACATTGACTTGCAATTACCTATAATGGGTAAGATCAGGGATGTTTCCCACAGTCAAACAGAATGGTAAAACACTCAGATCTAATCAGATGAACAAGTATAGCATACAAATCCTAGTCTAAAATTCATCAGCATTTCTTTAAACTTACATTTGTGCATTGTTGCATCACCATCATTACTGTTTAGTAAGAATAAAACCCTCCATAAACATGCCTGGTGCCATATACAGTGATGGAAATCAATGCTCCAGTATTTTCATCAATGGCTGTTAAGTTTTTTGGATAAACTGTTTTTTTTCTTGTGAATACAGAGACAAGCTGTTTCCTTTTGTGGACCTTCTATGCTGAAAACTCTACTGTTGATGTTTTTTAAAGCACACTGCTGTAGTTGTTCCCTACACTATGAATTATACATTGAATATCACAGCATTTTCTAATCAAGGTCTAGCTTTCTAACATGCTCCAACAAGAAGATGAATGTAAAGAATTTGTGCTTGTCTGTCTCCTATGGCCATCCTCCAGAAGACAGCTTCTCAGGCAATGTCTCATTTTGTGCAAAAAAGAAAGGCAAAAACTAGAAATGGCTCTTTTCCTTTGTGCTTGTCACATTTTTCCAGTGAAATGTCCTGCTTGGCTGAGCAAAAGCACCCCTTCTCTTTTTAGTCCCCAAGTACAAATGGCTTGTTTCTTACCAATGCTTCTTTTTCTGCGAATGGGCACAGGACGATTATCTTGCACATGTTTAGCAGAATTAACACTGTAAGATCTCAAGTTTGTTTCTGAAACATCATCATATCCTAGAACAGGAAACAAAATATTAAACCTCAGCTATATTATTCACATCACTGGCGCTACAGCGATGTTCCATACATACTATTCTGTGCTGTTCATATGTACAAGACCAAATCCTGCTGCAATTAGTCTAATGTAACTCAAATCAATGCAGTTGCAGGAGAGTGAGGCAGGAAAGACACAGACATTAAATCTCATGTATAAGCATCCACAATTTAATTCTAATATCCCTTTTACTGAAAGCCCCCATAAATAGTGCACAACCTGTGGCACAGAACTGTATAGAAAGTATAACAGTTGCATTTTTATGTGAAAGCCATAATACAGCTTTTCTTCAGGAAAGGTGTAGAAATAAGAAAATAATACTTCACATTAAACGTTTCTTATCAGGTTGGTTTTTTTTTTTTAATTCTGGTATAAGGCGACAGTAAAAATATAGTATTACACACCCAACAGCAACAATGCTGCCTCTGTACATTTTCTCTTGCTTGATTTTCAGGGCAGTGCTACGACAGAATCAAAAGCAAAAAGTAACTAGCCTGGGTTTCCTTTTAGCCTCTCTGTTGCAGAACAAATCCCCTGTGAAGTATCCTAACCTTTGGAGGGGCATCTGAAGCTACTGCAAACTCTGGGACTGCATCCAGGCTTGTCTTGTTCCCTAAATAAGCCTACCACATGGGTTAAAGGGCCATGAGAAAAAGCAAAATGGAAAACTTGGCATTTCATTTATCATAAAAAAACCAACAAAATAACTGCTCTATTTGGGTTTGTTAAGTGAAACAGTTCAGGTCATGTCCCATGCAGTGGGGTTCTGAAAATGACAAGCACAATCTGCAAAGAGCAGTTCAGGAAGATGTAAGCACATTGAGGCATGCATACCGATTCCACTACAGCAAAAGGAAGATTTTTAGCACTCTGCTGCTAAAAGTGCCCTCTGTAATGTCACTGAAGAGTTTCAGGGTTTTACTGCTGGTTCCAAAGAAAAATGTGATGTGCACACAGAATGTAAAAGGCTATTATACTCAGTTACCCTCCCTAGAAGCTACCAACATCTTACACTCCTGTCTTCTGCACTTTCAGGCTTCCTGCTTCCAGTTTGCTTTGTAAGTGGAGTTGACTGTAACTCTGGAACTTGTTTTCTTTGCAGTTTTTATTAGTAATATACTTAATTAGGTTCTCCTCTACAAACACTTTTTCTCCTCCCTCCAAGTTATCCTACCCTAAAGAGCATGCAGCTTGTGAAATCACATGCAGAGCCTGTGATTGAAGACTTGAAGACAGTGGAATATTCAGAAAGAGCTCTGTGCCTCAAGGTTTATCATCACTTCTTGGAAAATACTATCATAGATAGCTAAGAGAAGATTAAATGGGAGGTCCAAGAGGTAGTGCCAGGATCACCCACTGGTCCTGTCTATTTTCCTTATCAGCTGAACAGATAATCGTCTGAAATAAATTACTGTGAAATCCAGACTCTCAATTTACCCAAATAAGTTGGCTCCTACTTCTATGTAGAGCACTTCTTTCCCATCTACTTCAATGGGAAATTCTGGATCCTTACTGAGGAGCTAATAGTGGGCCTTATTTGCAGTCCCAATCCTGTGACGTAACACAGGAACAACTACGGGATTATTTTTTTTTCTGCTTTTATTGCACCCCATATTCCAGAAAACTCATGGAATTTACTCATGGAGTAAATATAAGTGGCTTGCCTGAGAGCCCACAGGAAGCTTGCAACTGAGCTGGGGAGTGGAGCCATCCCATTCCAATGGCACCAGGCCATTCACCTGACCCCAAAGGGTGTTACAAAAATTAAGGATCCACTCATATGTTCCTCCTGCCCTTTTCTGCTTCCCAGCACTCAGCCATCCAACACCTTAATACCAACCTCCTTTCTGGCAGCTTTGAGTTGTCACAACCTCTCCCTCAATTTGAGGCAATGAAGTGATACTCAAAAGAAAGCAGCGTGAGTTCTGCTGAGTGCAAGACCCAAGTTAGTCTCAGAGCAAGAAGCAACTCCATCTGCATGCAAACAGCATTTCAAAAAGATTAAACACAAAACTAATGCCTCTAATCTGAACTGCTTGGTGGGCACAGACATCTTGCTGAAAAGCAAAGCCATCGGTGATGCCAGTTGTACAGCAGGCCTGAGCCACAGGTCCTAATTTCACAGTCAACATGCTGTCATTGCTCCCTTCTGACAAAATTGATTTCTTGCTGTCTTGTTTAAAGAAACTGGTAAAACTAAAGGAATAGTATGATCAGCTAACCAATATGCTAAACCATGTGCTTATACATAACTGCTCAACTCAGATGCAATTAGCCATATTCAATCATCATGTTTATAAAGTAAAATGGCATGTCGAGGAGCATGTGTTTCTTATAAGATGATTTCTAAGGTGAAGAAGGCCTCTGGCTCATACTGTACCTCAATGTCTCATTACATATCTTCGGCATGTATATAATTTCCTAAGTTCATGTCTCACTGTGGGGGTTTAGAAAAGAGATCTACACAGCTAGCACAGCAGACTAGAAAACAAATTACAATCAAATATCAATGCATTATGCAACACAAAATGTGTTATTTCTATCAACACAGCATCAATGTGTTGATTTTTTATTTTTTTTTAATAAACAGAAACATGAAGCACATGGCTGGAGCCAGAAGACAGAATATTACTAAAGTGACTTGATGTCCCCATGATCCCCACAGGCATTTGGAAGGAATTCCATTGCCCAGTGAAGTAAACGAGAATATCACTGTACTTCAAGCCAATCTTTAAGTCAACAGCAGTTTTGCCCAATCAGGACTGAAAAATCAGAACGTCAGCTTCGAAATCCACACTTGACTCTGGATGTATGGCCAGAAGTCTTTCTTTCATTTCATTAAAACAACAACGCTACAGTAATTATAGAGCACTCTCTAGTTTGACTTTAAAGACACTTGATACCTAATTTGCATCAGTTTTTCACTGTTAAATACTGATTTAGGAGCACAGAGTTGCTGGATAAGGATAAGCTCTTAGCAAAGGAAATGGGAGTTTGAGGGTGCTTAGCACCTCACAAAGATGAGGCTTAGAGCACAAAACTTAGAAACCTGTGGTCCTTATTTTAAAAATTGAACGCTGCTTGTCACTAAGTGAAGATGGAGGATGCTGCATGCACAGAGCCATATTAATACAGCTCTCTTTTCATGTTTTAATAATAACGAAAAATGTTTTTGTGGCAGCTGATCAAGAAGTTTCTCTGTAATCTTTTATGTACTGACAACATATCAATGATGGGTACAAAACCCCTTGCAATTAGCTTTGGTCAATCCATTAGTGTAGTTGAAACTGGGGTTTTTTTGTTGTTGTACTGGCACTTTTTCACTGGGTCACAGAGTACAAATCACACAGTTCCTGTGACATTCTGCCAGTATGGGATTACTCTTCTTACTAAATAAGCATGTGGAAAGCATCCTAAGACTACTGTTATTTTATACTTATCAGTTTATATTTTTGCATTGCTGTTTCCTAAACAATTTTACCTAAGTTATAAGTCCCAATACATGCAGTCTTAACACAAACTCTTCTAGATGTCACTTTGATGTGCATCCAAAATGTATAGCTCCAAGACTTCTAGTACCAACAGCAGCAGTTTAGGAACTTATTACTATCTGTTTTTCAGAATTCAGTGTAAGGTACAATAAACTGAAATGGTCTGTCTTACAAATCGGTCCTAGTGGCTGACAGCCCAAGGCAATGTCAATCTGTTTGTTTGGGGTTTTTTCTGGAAGATGCAAAATATGCCCTTCTGAAATCCAACTGCAGAGATGTCATTACATTTTCAGCTTTGATCTATTGAAGGAAATATAAGTAGCAGCCTGCAAGATCCTGTTTTGTTTTCCCTTCACCTAGATGCTATCAACCAACTGTAGAGGAAGAGGAGTATTTCCTCCGTCTCAGGAAAAACACAGGACACACATGGCAGATGCCTGCCTCTCCTTGTGTTTAGTAAGAGGTGCAAGCAAAGCTAACACATCACATTTTAACATCCTTAATTTGAGTGCCACATCAAAAGCCACAAAGTCAACACAAGATTTTCCAATAGATTGAGCTCTGCTGCAATCTTAACACTTTTCCAAGAAAGTATACTGTTAATTTAGAACATCTCTCCAATTAACAAAAGCTGCTCTGCTAGCTCTTAATCACAGGCCGTTAAATTCACATGGCCTAAAATGACCCCGCAGTTGATGCCCTTAAACCATGCAAAGAAGCACACTCGGCTTTGCCTTTCCCCACGAAGGGAGATGACTGGGGGAAAATCTGTTCCCAGCGGGAGGCAAACATAATAGGTGATGAAATGAACTCTACCTCCCACAGGACAGATGGGAGAGGTGAAGTGTGAGGAGAAAAACCACGCTGCTAAACTAAAGAGAAGTTCACAGAAGGCATACAGGAAATGCCCCCGTTTCGGTGATTTAGTCTGTGAGTAGTAAAACTGCACTGCACACGCTACAGCTGCCTACTTCCTGGGATCCTTCATGCTTTGTTTTAAATCGGGTCAGACTCTGCTCTCCAGCACACGAATGAACCTGTGTCACTGACTATGGATCACAACCTCAGCAAATTAGTACAAGACCCTGTTTTCTGATATAAACAGAAAATTTTCATGTTGTCTTTACGGAGATTTCTCTTTGAATTGGACATGTGGAACCGGTCTCTAACAAATTGGCCTGGATTTTCTTTTTTGAATACAATGATAAGCTCCATATTAGGTAGTGTTTTCTTTAAGTAATATGCCAGATGGTCTGGGGGTGTGGTTTCTAATTTTATGAAGGGGGTTATCAGTCATCTCTGCGCTACAATACAGGGACCAAAACTGTCAGAACAGAAGAAAAACCTACCCTCTCTGAATTACAAAACTTACTTTTCCAATTAAAAATATATGCTTTGCATTGCAGTAGTGAAAAGTGACTGTTCTTCCTTCATTTGCCACAGATTCTGCCTTGTTACTCAGGAATAACAGTTATTTTTGCCTATATGCCTAATCCTGCAAACTCTTTCCCTACAAGATCATTCTTAATTCTCAAGTCCACCCACTGAGTTTAAATAGGGCTACTCAAATGCAGAAGGAATGGCAATACTGTGCACTAAACTGATGGAGAAAATAATCACTGGAGTGTTTTTATTCTGACCTCACTTTAAATCCATATGTGCTATAAAATAGAAATATACCTACTGTACAAGGCATCCTTGAACTAGCCCTTCCCCAAATACACTTAGACCCCTAAGGAAATACATTTCAAATATCTTACCAGTGACAACTAGAAAACATATGATTTGCCAATCCAAAACAGTACAAAATATAGTAAACAGGTTCAATCCTGTTTACTGAAGAAAACATGGTAATTTCAGTGTTTGATTAGTCACTATGATAAACTCTCAATAAGACTTACGACAGTAAAAACAGCAGTACTGTGCCCAGAAAACATAAACGTGGGTAGTAAAGACCAGCTATTCTTTATAAAGACCTAATCTTTCCTCTGTAGCTCAGAGTAAAGCTTAGCACGTGTGCAAAAGGAGCACTCATATAAGCAAGAACCGGGTGAAAGGCTGAGTATTTTGGTTTTATTTTTTAATATTGTTTGAGTTTATGTCTTAAGGCATTACTGTTTCATGTTGAAATCGTAAAATATTTATGTCTTGTTTCTCCAACAGTTTCTAAACTGGAAAACTGCATGAAAACAGCAAAATGAAATGGTAAACTTGTGGCTGACTTCTTCCATATTTGGTCATGCATCCTCTGTTTAGCATTTGTCATGAGGTAAATAATTGTTTTCTGAAATAAATTTTTCTGCTACATCTACTAATTTATTCAGATCCCTACATTGCTCTACTTGTCTTCTTGAGTCTCTTGCAATAGAGTCATGTGAACTTTTGCTCTCCTCGCAAGTGGTATTTAAAAATGAAGCATGTGCTTGTTACACTGGGGTATTTGAAAAAAAATTATGTATTCTGGTAGCTCCAGAATACTGACTCAAACGCAGAAGCAGCATGCAGTATATTAAAATGCTACCACTGAGATCCAGCCCTTCTGCAACTGCAGCCAAGCCTTCCACTGAGTTCACTGGGAAAAAGATCTTTGCAATAGTGTACTTGTCTGGTCCAAAAGAGTCTTCAGTGGGGAAATATGTATTGCACACCCCTTCCCTGTTATGAAAGCTTCTTTAATTACAGTGATAAGCAATAATGATGAAGCACTGCTCTCCAAAAATATTAAACCAATGCCAAGAAATCTAGTAATTAGTAATTAGCCCCCATAGTAAATTATTGTGCAAGAGAGAAATATCGCCATTTTCAGTGTAATGGGAAAATGTTTGCTCCCTAATCACATGAAAATTGAAAGCTGTGTCTGTAAAGTATGTTCTTAGTGCATTTCCCACTCATTAATGCAGCATTAGACAAAAAGGAGTGAGTTAAACTCTAGAAGGATCCTTCAACACTCAATGAAGGTGACTGAACCTGGCAGAGATTTTACAAAAATACAAAGCATATGGTTTAAAAGGAGATGGCCCAGTACCAACACAAGCATGAACCCATTCATTTTCTGTGTTTGCTCTTCAGAAAGATGGTTTCCCTTGGGCACATCAAAGGTGCCGGGTTTATTCTCTCTCAACTAAGGAAAGAAATCACCAGGAACAAAGTGCATCAAGTGAAACCAAATGATAAGAAATCCAGTAATAGAGTGCTTCTAATCTGTTTTACTGCTGCAATGATCTGTTTCAACTGCACGTTCTTACTACACCCATTTACATGCCTAATGATACAGAAACCTGCACTATTTTCTTTGGGGGAAAAAAAAAAAAAGTGTATTTTTAAGGGTAAGCTTCATATACAAGTTCCTGTTTAAAATCAGCATGGACGGTTTATTTTCCTTTTAATAAAGACCAGCACTTGAAGAGACATTACTTCATTCATAAATATTGTTTCAAATATTTTAAATACCTCTAGGACAGTAGTTTAAAGATAACAGAGAAATGCAAGACCAACAAACCTTTATGGAAATTCTTCTCTGCTGAGAGGTGAAGAGGTCTGAAAACACATAGGGTCACTAGGTCCCTTTCCACCCAGAACCCCCTGAAGTTTTAATTCCCTATCAGCCCCTTGGCCGCCACCTCCATTTGAAATAAAGCTGCCTTGCCCAGGGTAGCCTGGCTTTTGGGCCGGGTCCCTGCACTCGTCTCGTCCCCGAGGAGAGGTAGCTCGGGCCACGCCACTATAGCGGCGAGAGAGGTGCAGAGCGCTGCTCCGCGACCGGCCGCGGTGCCTCCCTCCCCGGGGCGGCGGCGGCCGACAGCGCGGAAGGAAGGAGGACGGGACTAATTTACCTACGGAGTCAATCTCCAGGAGGCGCTGCAAGTCGCGGATGCTGTGGATCTCACTGTGCGCCAGCCGCTCGATGAGCTCCTGCGGGATCTCGGCCTCCTTCAAAGACACACACACCGCGGGTCACC